>VYXC01007329.1:8871-20298 GCA_013397175.1 Platysteira castanea | reverse complement strand
ATGTTAAAAAAGGACATTCCTGAATCAGGAAATGCAGGAAAAATGGAATTTTGGTGGGAGTGGAAATGGAATAAGAGGGAATGAGTGTAGTTTTTAGTGATGCTTCAAAGGGACATTCCTGAATCACGCAAATGTGGGAAAGATGGGATTTTGGGGGGTTCTGGAAGTGGAATATCAGGGAATGAGCATCGGTTTTAATTATGTTAAAAAAAGACATTCCTGAATCAGGGAAATGCGGGGAAAATGGGATTTTGGGAGTTCTGGAAGTGGAACATCAGGGAATGAACATCAGTTTTAGTGATGTTAAAAAAGGACATTCTTGAATTGGGGAAATGCGGGAAAAATGGGATTTTGGGGCTAGTGGAAATGGAATAATCAGGGAATGAGCATCGTTTTAATTATGTTTTAAAAGGACATTCCTGAATCAGGGAAATGGGGGGGAAATGGGATTTTAGCGGGGTGCGCACCTCAGCTGCATCCTGAGGAGGGGGAAGATTTCCCGTCTGATCCCGAATTTCCTCAGGTTGGATCAAACCTGGTGTTGGAGCTTTTCCCCCTCCCAGCCACCAGAGCCCCGCAGGAGGGGCTGGAAGGGAAAAAACCGGGATAACGTGCTGGGAAACTGGAGAATTCCAGCTGGGAAATGGGAATAAGGGACACACAGAACGTTTTCCCAGGGCTTTCCCCCTCCAGGCTTTTTCCCACCAGGCCAAGAGTGAAATTTTCCCACCCCTGATCCATAAAAAAAAAACCCCAGTGGCTCCATCCTTGAGAAAATGATTAAAGGAGCTGCAGGGGGGATTTGCTTTGTTGAGCTGGGATCGTATCCATGGGAAGATCCCAAATCCAAGTGGGATTTTCCCCTCCCAGCCTCAGCTGGGTAAGGACCAGCGGGGTTGGGGATTTTTGGGGGGATGAGCTTTGGGAAGGGAGCCCGGGTGGCATCCCAGGCCCTTCCCCGTGGGATTTCCCAGTTTGGGTGCGGAATTTCAACCCCAGGGACTGGGATAGATCGGGATCAGGCCCTGTGGATGCCCATCCTCTCTTTTGGGCTGGTTTTTTGCATCAGCCAAAATTTGGGAAGCTCCTCAGCATCCCCCTGGCTCCAATCCCTGCTCTGNAAAAAAAAAAACCCCAGTGGCTCCATCCTTGAGAAAATGATTAAAGGAGCTGCAGGGGGGATTTGCTTTGTTGAGCTGGGATCGTATCCATGGGAAGATCCCAAATCCAAGTGGGATTTTCCCCTCCCAGCCTCAGCTGGGTAAGGACCAGCGGGGTTGGGGATTTTTGGGGGGATGAGCTTTGGGAAGGGAGCCCGGGTGGCATCCCAGGCCCTTCCCCATGGGATTTCCCAGTTTGGGTGCGGAATTTCGACCCCAGGGACTGGGATAGATCGGGATCAGGCCCTGTGGATGCCCATCCTCTCTTTTGNTCCTTAGTTTTCCTTCCTTAGTTTTCCTTCCTTAGTTTCCCTTCCTTAGTTTTCCTTAGTTTTCCTTAGTTTTCCTTAGTTTTCCTTAGTTTTCCTTAGTTTTCCTTAGTTTTCCTTAGTTTTCCTTAGTTTTCCTTAGTTTTCCTTAGTTTTCCTTAGTTCTCCTTAGTTCTCCTTAGTTTTCCTTAGTTTTCCTTAGTTTTAACCTCAATTTTTTTTAACTTTAATTAACCCTAATTTTCCATAAATCCATGTTTTCTTCTGCCTTCTCACTTCCCAAAAAGCTTGGAGGGCAAAAAATCCAGGTTTGCATTGGGATTTTCATCAGGGAGGGCTGGAGGTGAAGATTTCCAGATTTTTCCTGGCACCACGGAAGTTTCCCAAGTCCCAATTCCTGCTCTCCAGCCAGGTTGAGCCTCTTTATCCCCAGGAGTGGGAGCAGAAGGTGGGAGCAGCTCCACCTGCACCTAAATCCACAATAAACGGGGGAAAAAACTGGGAATGGGGACGCTGGGAGCAGCAGGGAGGCGGGAATTCCCGGTAGCCTTGGAGAAAGAGTCCCGGGATGCTGATCCGGGGGCAAAGGCGCTGCTGGAAACGTGCCCCGAATCCCACACTCGCCCCGGCTGCTCCCGAATAACCCAATTTCTTCAGGAAAATGGGGCAGAAGGGAAGGGAAGGAGACGCGGCCTAATCGGCTTTGGGAGCACGGCGCCGGCGCTGGGCGGGAGCCGCCGCGGGAAGCTGGAATTCCCTGCCCGGGAAGGATGAGGGGCTGGAGAAAGGGATTCTCCAGAGGAATCGGGGAAGGGGAGCTGAGGGATGGGCACCAGGGCCGAATGTTGGGTTTGGAGGTGTTTGGGATCTGTCGGAGCATTCCCGGTGCTCCCGGATAATATTTTGGGAGTTTTTCTGTAGGGACACCTGAGATTTTCTCTTTGTGGCAGCTGATCCCATCCTGGCCTTCCCCCATCCTTCCCCCTCAGCATTCCGGAGCTACCAGCTGCTCCCAAAAACCCTTCTGCTCCTCTGCCCTTCCCGTCTGGCAGCAGGAGCCCAAATCCCAGTGGGGCCATTCGTCCCTGGGTGGGATAATCCATGGATCCAGTCGAGGAAAAGCAGCTTTTCCCCCCAAAGCAGGAGCTGCCCTTCCAGGAGTGTGAGCCCCGTTCCCAGGGAGCCGGGAGGAGCCACCCACCTCATTCCAGGAGTTTCTCTGGAGTCTTCAGTGTAAAATCAAGGAAGGGAAGGGCTGAGTTTCGAGGGTTTGCAGATCCTCCCATCTGCCACGGTGGGGATGGAGCCCCCAGGGTGGGGTCTGAGCATTCCTAAGGAATCGGGACATTGGGAATGCTCTGGGACCTGCTCTCCCGCAGGCTGCTCCAAGCAGGAGCAGATCCAGGCTCAGGCCACGTCACATCCATGGGAAAAGCTCCCAGACCTCACAGGAGCGATTTGAAGACGGGGAAGTCCACAGGGTGGGGTTCCCCAGCAGGATTGGGAGCTTTTCTTCCACTCCACAACTCCCAAATCTCTCAGGAGCAATTTGAGGACATGGAAATCCATGGGGTTGGGTTTTCTCATGGGATTGGGAATTTTTCCTTCTCTCCACCATCCTGGAAGCGGCGCTTTGGGGAATGACACCCCCAGATTCTCCCTTCCCAGCCTGGATAACGAGTGAAGACTTTGCGAGATGAATCAATCCAGGCCTCCCAAGGAGGGAAAATCCCCAGGAAAAGCCATCCCCTTACCCTCACACCCGCCTCGCTCTCCTTCCAGGTGGATCAAGTTCGAGGAGAAGGTGGAGGAAGGCGGCGAGAGATGGAGCAAACCCCACGTGTCCACGCTGTCCCTGCACAGCCTCTTTGAGCTGCGCACGTGTCTCCAGACGGGAACGGTGCTCCTGGACCTGGATGGATACTCCTTGCCCCAAATCATAGGTAGGAGCCCCCGGAGGCTTTCCCCCATGTCCTAAAGTTCTGTGAATGGGTTTAAGCTCCTTTGTTTGCTCCATAAACCAAACGTGTGCAGGAGTGAGCAAAGGAAGGAGTTGGGAGCCACCAGCTGCTTCCAGGAACTGTCGTGTTGAGGTTTTGGGGGGTCTGGAGGTCACCCCTGGGCCACCACGGGTGGGTGTTGCAGGCGATGTCATCGAGAAGCAGATTGAGGATGGGAGATTTTGGGGGGTTCTGGGGTCACTGCTGAAGTAGCAGATTTTGGGGAGGTTTTGGGGGTCACCCCTGGGCGACCATGGGTGGGTGTTGCAGATGAGGTCATTGAGGAGCAGATCAAGGACGGAAGGTTTTGGGGAGGTTTTGGGGATCATCTCTGGGTCACCACAGGTGGGTGTTGCAGTCAATGTCATTGAGAAGCAGATTGAGGACGGGCTGCTCAAGGAGCAGATTTTGGGCGGTTCTGGGGGTTTTCTGGGAGTCACCATGGGCAGGTGTTGCAGAGGACATCATCGAGAAGCAGATCGAGGATGGGCTGCTGAAGCAGCAGATTTTGGGGGGGTCTGGGGTCTCTGCTGAAGCAGCAGATTTTGGGGGGTTCTGGGGTGTTCTGGGGGTCACCACGGGCGGGTGTTGCAGAGGACGTCATCGAGAAGCAGATCGAGGACGGGCTGCTGAAGCCGGAGCTGCGGGAGAAGCTCAGCTACGTCCTCCTGCGCAAGCACCGCCACCAGACCAAGAAGCCGATCCACCGCTCCCTGGCCGACATCGGCAAATCCGTGTCCTCCAACACCGGTGAGTCCCCGGGGTCCGGCCCGCGCCTGGGGGCACCCTCGGGCGGCGGGGAGAAGGGAAGGAGGAACCCAAGGGTTTGGGACACCCAAGGGGTTGTTGCCTTGGGAAAGACCCTGGAAGTTCTACCCCCAGTGGGTTTCAGGGTGAGGGGACACCTGGAGCTGGAAGCCAAGGAGGTGTTTGGGACAGGGACAGGGCCGTGTGACAGGGACAGGGCAGTGTGACATGGACAGGGCAGTGTGACAAGGACGGGGCAGTGTGACAAGGATGGGGCTGTGTGAGGGGATGTGGGTATGGCAGGGACAGCGTCACTGCGTGGGGACGTCGCTGGGTGATGACATCACTGTGTGAGGGAGAATGTCACCATGTGATGACATCACCGTGTGAGGACAACGGCAGTGCAATGACGTCACTGTGTGATGACATCACCATGGGACAGTGGCACTGTGTGATGACAATGGTACTGCGTGATGACGTCACTGTGTGATGACAATGGCACTGTGCAGTGATGTCACAGTGGGGACAATGGCGCTGTGTGATGACATCACCATGGGGACAGTGGCGCTGTGTGAGGACATTGCTGCTGTGTGATGATGTCACAGTGGGGACAGTGTGGGGTCAATGTCACTGTGTGATGACATCACTGTGGGGAAAATGGCACTGTGTGATGATAACATGACCGTGTGATGATGTCACACGAGGGCAATGGCATTGCATGAGGACGTCGCCGTGTGATGACGCAGCGCGAGGACAACGGCGTTGTGTGATGATGTCGCCGTGTGATGACATCACGTGAGGACAATGGTGCAGTGTGGAGACATGGCCGTGTGATGACGTCACGCGAGGACAATGGCGCAACGTGAGGATGTCACCGTGTGATGACGTCACTGTGAGAACAATGGCACAGTGTGATGACGTTGTGGCATGATGACGTCAGGTGGGGACAATGGCGTGGTGTGAGGATGTTGCCTTGTGATGACATCACTCAAGGACAATGGCACAGCGTGATGACGGCGCAGCGTGATGACGTCACCGTGTGATGACATCACTGTGAGGACAATGGCACAGTGTGAGGATGTTGCGGTGTGATGACGTCACCTTGATGACAATGACACAGCACCAGGACGTCGCCGTGTGATGATGCTGCGCAAGGACAATGGCGCGGCACAAGGACGTCGCGGTGTGATGACGTCACCACGAGGACAATGGCACAGTGTGAGGATGTCGCGGTGTGATGATGTCACCGTGAGGACAATGGCGCAGCATGAGGATGTTGCAGTGTGATGATATCACTGTGAGGACAATGGTGTGACGCGAGGACATTGCGGTGTGATGATGTCAGGAGAGGACAATGGCGCAGGGTGAGGACGTCGCAGTGTGATGACGTCACCATGAGGACAATGGCGCAGCACGAGAACATCGCGGAGTGATGATGTCACCATGAGGACAATGGCGCAGGGCAAGGACGTCACAGTGTGATGACATCAGGAGAGGACAATGGCGCAGCATGAGGACGTAGCGCAGTGATGATGTCACCGCGAGGACAATGGCGCAGGGCGAGGACGTCNCAGCATGAGGACGTTGCGGTGTGATGATGTCACCGTGAGGGCAATGGCGCAGTGCGAGGACGTCGCGGTGTGATGATGTCACCGTGAGGACAATGGCGCAGGGCGAGGATGTCGCGGTGTGATGATGTCACCATGAGGACAATGGCGCAGCATGAGGACGTCGTGGAGTGATGATGTCACCATGAGGACAATGGCGCAGCGCGAGGACGTCGCGGTGTGATGACATCAGGAGAGGACAATGGCACAGCGCGAGGACGTCGCGGTGTGATGATGTCACTGTGAGGACAATGACGCAGCATGAGGATGTCGCGCAGTGATGATGTCACCGTGAGCACGATGGCGCAGCACGAGGATGTCGCGGTGCGATGACGCCGTGCGAGGACAATGGCGCAGTGTGGGCACCGTGGCTTGGCGCGGGGTTTCCTGGCGCGGCGGGCGCAGACAAATCCGGCCGGCTCCCGGCTGATCCCGCCGCGGCCCAGCCCTTACAAAAGGGGATTTGCTCGGGGTGAGCGCGAGGTCACTCGGTGGAGCCCCGGATTTGCCCGGCGGCTCCCGGGGACAGCAGCTCCCGGGAGAGGCCATCGGCGAGCAGCATTCCCGCCCCCGGCGGCATTCCCGCGTCCCGGGCTGGATATCCGAGCCAGGACTGGCCCGGAATCCGCCAAAACCCAGCAGGGCTGGGAAAGGTTGGGGTCAGAGCCCTGCTGAGGGGATGGAGTCGCTCTCAGCTCCCCAGGAGCGACGTTCCAAAGAGGAAATGGTGGAGAAAGGGGGGTCCCTCCCGTTTCTCGTGCCAACGGCAGCTCCGTGGTGGATATCGGGATAGATCCTGCCGGCACAGGAATCCGGCGGGAATTTCATCGTTGGTTTGGTTGGGTTTAATGATAAAAAACCGGGGGAGACACCATGGTGGCAGCCGGGGCCATGGGGAGACGCAGAGCAGCTCAGCAAAAGTGCTCCAGAGGGTTTCCCAAAAGGAATTTTGGGAATTCAGGAGGTTTCCTGAGAAAATGTTTGGCTTAGGACAGAAAATCCAGAGGGGAAAAGGAAACGTTCAGGCTGAAGTAATTCGGCTCCAATATCTGAGATGGAAAAGGAGATTCACCACCCGTTTCGGGAGGAGAAACACGGAGCTCGGTGGAGGCCAGTGGGAATATTTTGGAGTGCGAAGGTCCTGGCAGATCCCAAGTGTGGGTTTCTTGGGAGAATTATGGGATCAGAGACCCGAATCAACCTTGGGTCTCCCCCAGGAACAGAGATGTCCCCTCCGGAGCCCCCGACGGCCCCAAAGGCAGCGCTGGGGCTGTGCTGGCTCCGTGTGCGGGGCAGGATTTGGGGTGGGACATTTCCATCCATGTCCCCTCCCTGCCAGCGGGAATGGGTGGGAATATGGGTGCCGTGGGAATTCCGATGGGTGGGATAAGGGCACGGGAGGGAAAAGCAAACTGCTGCTGTCTCCTGTGCTGGGCAGCAGATTTTTCTTGGGATCCTGCTCCCGACATTCCCCACGGGATCCTGCTCCTGATGTTCCCTACGGGATATTCCCTACGGGATATTCCCTGTGGGATATTCCCCACAGGATATTCCCCATGGGATCCTGCCCCTGACATTCCCAATGAGATCCTGCCCCTGACATTCCCAGTGGGATCCTCCCCCTGACATTCCCNATCCTGCCCCTGACATTCCCAGTGGGATCCTGCCCCAGTGTTCCTCCAGGGATCCCTCCTCTAATGCTCCTCACGGGATCCTGCTCCCGGTGTTCCCCATGGGATGTTCCCCATGGGATCCTGCCCTGACATTCCCAATGGAATCCTGCCCCTGACATTCCCTATGGGATCCTGCCCCTGGCATTCCCAGCAGGATCGTGCCCTGGCATTCCCAGTCGGATCCTGCCCTGACGTTCCCAATGGGATCCTGCCCCAGCATTCCCAGCAGGATCCTGCCCTGGCATTCCCAGCAGGATCCCACCCCGGCATTCCCAGCGGGATCCCGCTCCCGTCTCACGGCCGCTCTCTCCTCTCCTCCCCAGCCCGCAGCCCCGTGCGGGGCCCGGCCGCCGGCGCCGCCTTCCACCGCTCCACCGAGGACCTGCGGCTGCGGCAGAGCGCCAGCTACGGCCGCCTGCGTGAGTGGGGGGCACCGCCCGGCCCGGCAGCCCGGGAATGTCCCCAATTCCCGGTCCCGCGGGCAGAGCCGGAGGTTGAGATGAGGTCCCACCACGGCCGCTGCCCCGGAAGCGCAGCACGGAATTCGGGAGGGGCGCGGGTGCTGGTGTGGCTCAAAATCCGAAGGGTGGAGGAAAGAATTCCTTCAGCTGCTTAGGGAGGGAAGGAAAGGTGCTTGGAAGGGGGTGGGAATCCTAAAAGATTGTTCGGCTGGGAGAGGGCAGGTGGGAAATCCCACCCGACCTTGGGAGCTTGGGTTGTGTAGCTGAGATTGGAAATGCTCCTGTTTGTGGCGTTTTGGGATCATTAGGGTTGGAAAAGCCCTCCAAGGCCGTGGAACCGCTGCAATGTCCCCAAGTGCCACATCCAGATGGGTTTTGGGGGGATGGGGACTCCACCTCTGCCCTGAGCCAGCCTTTCCACCCTTCCAGAGAAGTTTTCCCTGAATTCCTGGGGTTTCCTGAATTCCCGGGGTGGCACTGCAGCTGCTTTGCAGGTCCAGATCCCAGAAACAACATTTTATTTCTCTGCCTGAGCTCTCCCCACTGGGTTCTCTCCCGGCTCCAGGCGTGGCTTTTCCTCACATCCCGTCCCTTCCCTCCACCAGGTCACGCCCAGAGCCGGAGCATGAACGACATCTCGGACACGCCGAGCACTGACCAGGTACCCATCCCAAAATCCTGCTGGGAGCACATCCCGACACGATCCCCGCTGGGCTCTGGGGCTGTTCAGGTCCATGTGAGCCTCTGCTGGGTCGATGTCCGCACAAATTCCTAATTAGGGCAGTTAATGGCGGTATTGATCCCTGTGGATCCACGGGGAAGCTGTCCCAGAAGTGACACCTGCGCTTCCAGCACGGAATTGGGGATGAGCCAGGAGGCTGGGGTGGCTCAAATTCCATAGGGTGGGTCAAAAAACCCCTTCAGATCTTCAGGGAGGACAGGAAAGGTGCTTGGAAGTGTAGGAATCCCAAAGGATCGGCTGGGACAGGGCAGTAACTCCCATCCAAGCTCCTGGGTTTGCACACGGGGATCCAGCGCTGGAGGTGAGGGGCTGGAATTTGGGGTGGGATCCGTTTTTCCCGGGGGTTCTCAATGCAAAGCTCAGTTTAGAGGCCAAGGGGGGCTTTTCCTTCTGGGACTGCTTTTCGGAGGGAGCTGGGAAGCAGGTCCGGGCAGTTCATGGGCAGATCTCTGCTCAGGGATGGGATGGATCAGCGGGATGGATCCCTGCTCAGGGATGGGATGGATCCCTGCTCAGGGATGGGATGGATCAGCGGGATGGATCCCTGCTCAGGGATGGGATGGATCCCTGCTCAGGGATGGGATGGATCCCTGCTCAGGGATGGGATGGATCAGCGGGATGGATCCCTGCTCAGGGATGGGATGGATCCCTGCTCAGGGATGGGATGGATCAGCAGGATTCTGTCCCGTTCTTTCGCTGGAAATCCCGTTCCCATCCCAGACTCTTTTTCTGGGAATGGCTGATTCATTACATGAGCTTTGCTCTGTTTCTCTTTGTGATTTCGCCATGAACTGAAGGGAAAGCCACCAACCCCGTGGGTTTATAGGGAATGGGACGGGATAAAAACCTGCTTTTCCCCCGGGATATCCTTGCTGGGCTTACCTGGGGTGATGCACTTCAGGGCAAGTCCCAACACAACAAACAAAGTTTTAATTCTCTGGATTTCGTGGCTGGAAATCCATGTATTGCTGGGAGCAGCGGGACAAGGACACCACGAGGGCAGCTCCATCCCAGTGCCCACTCAGGAACCCCAAACGTGCCCTCCAGCAGTGGGGTTCGGAGGGTTAATCCCAAAATATGCAAAGCATTTAGGTTTAATCGCCCTATTAGGCACACTACAAAGGGACTTTTTAAGTGTTACACGCAGCTTAGTGGTCGCTGGTAACTCCTGCTCTTATTCCGAGCTGTGCTGGAGGAGTTGCTTTATTATTATGATTTTTTTTTTCCATTTGGGTTTAAAAGATTAGGTCGGGGCGAGGCGGCTGCCCGGCTCACATGCCTCCCCTCATGCTGCAGTATAGATTATCATAACTCCCTGCCAGCTCGGTATTGAACCCTTTTAGGCTCGTAATGAAAGAGCTGCAGGGGAGAAGCGACCTGGGGAATAAATCCATGGATGAGGTTTTGCTGCTCCCGTTACTCGTTCTGGCTGCCGGGATGGGGCTGGGGAGGAATGGGGCACAAAATCCTCCCCCGTGCAGGGCACTGTGGGGATTCTGTGCTGGGCAGGGGCCTGGGGGAGCCGGGGGCTGTGGATGAGCTCCAGGAATGTTCCTGGCTCGCCCCAGTGTCCCGGGGTTTGGCTCGGGTTTCCCACAGGGGGATTTCAGGGAGAACCCGGGAGAGCAAAGGCGAACGTTGCTGGCTGGGTGGCAGAGCCCTGGGTGGGCAGTTTGGAGCCAGTCTTGGTTTAAGCCATGTTTCTGAAGAAATTTGGATTTTTCTTGGTTTATTCCCGGGTGTGGCTCCTCAATCCCCACCTCTGGGAGTCCTGGGACAGCCAGAGGCGAAATCTTGGAGCCTGAGGCTTCAACTTCTGTGGAAAAAACGGGGGAAAAGCCAAATTTTGGCAATCACTCTCTTCCTTGAGCTTGTCTTTCCCAACAGCTGAAGAACAAATTCATCAAGAAGATCCCCAAGGATGCGGAGGCCTCCAACGTGCTGGTGGGGGAGGTGGAGTTCCTGGAGAAGCCCTTTGTGGCCTTCGTGCGGCTGCTGCAGGCCACGATGCTGGGGGGGGTGACGGAGGTGCCCGTCCCCACCAGGTGAGCGCCGTCCCCTCGGCACTGAGCGCTCTCAGGACACCGGTGGCCCAAGGTGGCCAACGCGGCGCCTTTCCCTCCCCAGATTCCTCTTCATTCTCCTCGGTCCGGCGGGGAAAGCCAAGTCCTACAACGAGATCGGCAGGGCCATCGCGACTCTCATGGTGGATGACGTGAGTGGAGGCCACCCCTGGCCCTCGTTCAAGAGCCCCCTGGCTCGGAACCCAGCAAATAAAGCAATTTTCACCTTATCACCCCAAAACCTGAGCTTTAAACCCCCAGAAGGACGTGGGACTGGAGGCCATGCCCAGGCTGACCCCTGTCCTGTGTCCACCCCCAGCTCTTCAGCGACGTTGCCTACAAAGCCCGGGACAGGGAGGACCTGATCGCCGGCATTGATGAGTTCCTGGACGAGGTCATCGTCCTCCCGCCCGGCGAGTGGGACCCCAACATTCGCATTGAGCCTCCCAAAAAAGTGCCCTCGGCTGAGAAGAGGTGGGTGGGGGCTGTGGGGCCGGAGTGTGTCCAGGGGCCAGCCCCGTGTGTCCAGTTTTGGGGGACAAGAGCCTTGCTTGGCTTCACCTCTGGAAATGACCCCTCCAAACGTTCCCAA
Organism: Platysteira castanea; assembly: GCA_013397175.1. Classification (NCBI taxonomy): domain Eukaryota; kingdom Metazoa; phylum Chordata; class Aves; order Passeriformes; genus Platysteira; species Platysteira castanea. The sequence goes on along the minus strand of VYXC01007329.1, from coordinate 8,984 downwards.
AATGCAGAATTTTCAGTAGGTTTTGTTCCCAGAGCCATCCCCACCCCACGGGAACAACCTCTAGTGGGAGGTGTCCCTGCCCAGGGCAGGAGGTGAACGGGATGGTCCTGAAG
>VYXC01007327.1:215931-226901 GCA_013397175.1 Platysteira castanea | reverse complement strand
GGTGCAGTGGTCTTCTCTGCATCTTTTGCAACACAACTTTAAAAGTCCCTCATGAAAAAGTTTAAGTCATAAACTGTAATATTTCAGTCTCTGACACAAGTCCATGAATTTCAGTTAGAGATTCACAGCAGCAGGTATTTTCATGTTGAAATGTGAAAAATTTGAAACCATTCTGAGTCTAATGGATATTTATTAAGCTTGACAGAAAATTATTTTCCCTTTACATGGCAAACTTTAAGATTTTTCATTTAGTCACATTTTTAAATGGAACAAAAAATAAACCAAAAAATCTCCTTAAGTAAAAAAAAAAGAAGAACAAACCTATATTTATGTATTTCACTGTGGATAATGCATAACACTTTGATTAAAATGTTTTTTGCTAATGTTATTATCAATTTAAAAGTCAAGTTAGTACTTATTTTAAAAAAATTTCAAAAGCTTCATTAATTTTATTTCTCCCTTTTTATTATATTCAGACATTGTTAGAGCTATTTCTGTGGAAAAGTTGGATAAAAAGTGATATTTTTATTTGTTTCATTTATAAGGAAACAATTATAATAAAAGTGATATTATAATACAAATAAAGATATAGGTACATTTAGAATTAGGGGAAAATGCTCCGGTTTTCCCACTGCATACCACGGGTGATGGAAACTTGATTTCCCATTTTATCTCTGATACAGACTTTCCGAATAGTATTATGTGAACTACATAATCTCTTAGACAACATTTCATTTGCAAGAAATGCAGTGAGGATTAATAAGCTGCTATTTGCTAGGGCTAGGAGACTGAAAGGCATTTAAGAGCAGGGCCACATTTGGGTTTGGATAAAATCTTAATATGTCCTAATTTATCTATGACAGCGACTGGCCTTAAGATGTCTTTTGGATTTTGTTTACAAAAAGTATATTCTGAGCTCAGCCTGGGAGCCAGTAAAGTACTCAGATGTTTATGAAGAGTTGTTGAGAACCAGAGCTGAATTCAGTTCTCCCCTGTGGACCGTGTGAGACTAAATTAATTTCTTCCTCTGACAAAACATCACAGTTTTTTAATCTGTGTGGTTTTTTCAGTTCAAGACCTGCTAGGTGTGCCTTCCTTCCTTCTTTCCTTCCTTCCTTCCTTCCTTCTTTCCTTCCTTCCTACCTTCCTTCCTTCATTCTTCCTTCCTTCCTTTTTGTCTACCTTTCTCAGGTTGTCTGAACATTATCAGGCCATGCACTCTCTATATATTAATAATGACCAAGTGTTGATAGGCTTATTCTGTGTATGAGCAATAAATGAACCATAAAAAGGCAGAGGACTTATGGAACCATATTTTCTCTTTGCAGTTCATTCCCACAGAGACAAAAGAGTACTCTAATGATTTAGGTTTCATATAAGACAAAAGCCCACCATATATTTTACTTTCGCAAGTCTTTAAATAAGGATCAATAAAGCATTCAAAGTGTTTGGATTTCTACTGGTGTAAATGAGCACTTTCATCAGTTTTCTGTGATCAGATCTTTGGATACCGAATGTTTTAATACATAGTACTTTGGTGGAATACTGATAATCTTGGTCAATGGTGAGCTTTCCTCTTACCAAATTAGATTCAGAGCTGGGATCTCACCTGTTTTCATTTTAGACTGCATGAATTTTCTTTTAAAGTATGTTTTATGTCAGAAAGTTAAACCTTTATCAGGCCATGGCCTGATTTAACAGTACACAAAACCAACTATACCCATTAAAAGCAAATCAAGCCCAATTTCTAACACGGACATCTTCTGCAGCAAGCCATTTGGATGGAATGTTGGAGCCAATTTGCACAATTTACAATTCAAAACAGTCAAAGGAAATTTTGACAGTTGTTGAAGGATAATCATATTGATTGATCACTTTGTTTTTAAAACTATATAACTGCATCACATCAAGCAATGGAGAAAGGAGATGTCAAAAGATGGTAAATTGGATTTAATATTTCAGGTATTTGTTAACAATCCAGCATTATTTCTTAATATACAATATGATATACAGACAAATACAGGAGCAGTAAGGTGAAAAAAAAGTGAAACAGATAGCAGCAGTATACACAGATAATTTTAAGTGAATATAAGTCAGTGTAAAAATTCTCCATCTCTAATGAAAAATAAGAGTCTAAACAAAATTTCTTGAAGTTAGTATGAGTGGTTTTATTATATACAGAAGTATTTTTAGCATACACATATTATTATTTAGTTGTTGTGTCCTGATATTGCCTTGGAGCAGTTAGGATCACTGATCTTCATTGTTTTAGGTATTTTATGGATAACTGGGAAAACAAAGTTCCTGTGTTAGAACCTGAAAATTCATATTTTATATTCAGCTAAAATTCTGCTCAATTTGCAATGACATTGAATACAACAGGGAACAAATTTAATTTTAAGCCTAGGGTTGGATATTCTATCCTACTCTGACAGAAATTAATGGAACTTCTGCAAATTTATCCAGGGTGAAGTATAATGAAAAATGGTTATATAAAGAAGCCACATCTGTTTCTAAGAAAAATAAGACAGGAATAAACACTGACTACAACAGAAATCCAATATGCTGCACAGTACTACCCAAATTTAAGCAGTGCTAGACAAAGTCTATTGTGCTCTGGTTTTGCTGGGGGTATGATTCATTCTAAAAGGAAGTTAAGTTGGGAAGTGTCCCAGAGGGAGTACGGAAGTGGAATCTTTGCAGAGCTGTACTCTTTCATGTACTGGTGACCACATTTTCCTCCTGGGCACATAAATATAGAGAAAATGCATTGTTGAACTTCAGCTAGATAGAAACAGTTCTGTCTGTGGTACAGTGCAATATCTTTCCTGCTCTGAAAATTCCCATGCCTATGTAGCTCAGCAGCTAGTGAGTCTCCTTCATCTCACACTTCATGCTGAAAAGCTAGAGAAAAACTGCAGCATTGTACTGGGAATTTAGGAGCTGGCAGAAGCACAGCAAAGAGACGGGAGGTTAATGCCTACAGGAAACGTTGGCATAACATGGCATCCAAGAACAGTTTCTGCCCTCATACTTCTATCAATCTCCTAGCCATGGAAGCCTGAGAAATCTTGAGGCCAGCAGCCTCTTGGATCACAATTGTGGTGAATGACACTTTCGTCATCACAGAACATGCTGGCAGCAGAAGTTATTCATATTATGATATATGCTTGCTTGTTGCATGTAAATTTTTCATGGCAGAAAGCATGCTGTGGAGACATTCCTCAGTTTTCCAAGGACATCTACTTCTCTCCTCTTCCTTTGAACACTGTCCACTTGGCAAGCTTGCCTTTATAACTAAGGAGCAAAAGTGAAATATACCTGTGGAACCCATGAAAAGTGATTTGTTTTTCCCTTTATCAGTAATTTCTAACTTGACTTTATTTCTTTTTGGAATTTTACTATCTTCTACCTGGGCAAATATGCATATGTATTTTTTACATGTTACACAAGATGTAGAAGAAAATTACAAACAGTATGAACAAACATATTGAACTAAAACACCCGAAACATTTGCCTTGAGCCTAGGAGTCAGGTTCAGCACTACTATGAACTAGAAATACATTTCTGATGTTGTCATATCGAAGGACATATGACTGGATTTTAGTGATGTTTAAGAAGTCTTTTGGGTATTTCAGTCCCTAAAAAATTTAGCTGTTAATACTGCAGCAGGCTTTCCCAGGACAAATCTATACTCACACATATGTTCCACTATTTTACAGAAAATCAGCTTAAACTAGGTAAAGCTCATTCTTCAAATCAAGAAAACAGGAAAGAACAGAAAAAAGGCTTCTGCATCTTGAATTTTTCTTTTTCACTAGGTTTTAGTGTTAAGACTTTGAATAACACAATGAGTGAAAATTCTCATTTGTAAAATATAAAGCTATAGTCTCTTTCCCCTATGTGACAGAAGCTGTCCTTGATTTTCCATTTCCTGAGAAGTAGCACTGTGAATATTTTCATGTCTACTTAGAATTTATGGTCCATGTAAGAAAATAGCCAAAGAACTGTTATGCTCTTCCCCTTTAAATTTCTTTGCAAGACACTTGTGATACAGCCACAAATCAAATGTCCATTGCTATAGATTCAGTAAAAATGAGCATGAAAATTATTCTGAAGATCTAATTGTATGATACTGGCTATCTGTCTTAGCTATCCATTCCTTGTTGTCTAAAGGGTAGGGAATGAGTTGTTCTCTGCAAGGGATATTTTTCTCATGGTTTTAAGTAATATTTTTTCCAAGAAAAAGGCACCAATTTTTCTAGTACAACAGGATGGTGCACAGTCAGACTCTTATTATTTTTCCATTCCTAATGATAACCATTACACCAGTGACAATAAGTACTAATTTTAATCAAAAACCTCCATACATAAACACAAAAGTATATTTGAAACAATTTATTTTTGTTCCATTAGTTCACACAGACTTAGCTACAGACTTCTCAGAAAGACTGGCAAATGAAATCCTTCCATAGCAAAGATCAGAAGGGGGGAAAAAAAGAAGTTATTCTTAGGTATGGATAGTTTTTGCTCTTGCTGCTCCTGCTGCTATGAATTATCTTTCCCCCACTTGGTCCTAGCTATCCCTTCAAAATCTGGATTTTCTTCACTCCTACGGCATAGGACATCCTTTGAGGTACCATGCCAAGGTGGTTGGAGAGTGAACAACTCTGTAGCCCTGGCTTGGAGGAGCAATACCTAAGACTGCTTTATACAGGTTGATGCTGGGACCTATAGTTTGTGTGAAAAAGCCCCAAACCACAGAGCACTAAAATTTATGTGGATTACAATGGCATCAACCTGGATAGATGGGGATTGTACATCTATACTGTCTTAGGTTGTACCAGATCAGTTTTATAGTACTCATTAGGTTTAAACAATAATTAAATAATTAATGTGTAGATAAATTTATACATATATGTAAAAAAAATATACATATGTACATATATGTATGTTTTTATATATATATATAAATGCGAAGAACTGTGAAAAATGCTTTATGTCTACTGTTCCAAGTAAAGAACAGATTCAATCTTTTTCTTGCCTGTTATTGAGATTTTAGAATTATGTCCCTGGAAAAATAATTGTTCCTAGGTTTGTAGAAAGATGAAAGTTTCGGTGACAGTGTAATATGGAAGTTCTACACACAAAACATAAATGCATACATATATACATTCAGTGTCTTAGGAAGGTTGCTTTTACTAAATAATTCTGACAAAAAAAGGACATTTTGTCAAAGCGTTTGGTCTTATGGTTAAAAAAATATATCAAACATTGGTTTTAGTAAGACCATCTTATGGTAATTGCAGTCAATGTTCAGTAACAGATAGCATCAAACACATATTTCAACTCACGTCTATGGTAAAGAGTTATTGGCTACTTCATACATAACTAAATTATTCATGTTTCCCTATTTATAGGAAGCCATTGTACCAAGGTGGATGACCTCAGCAAATGCCTGTATCTCAGCATCAGTTTTGCACTAGACTTCAGCATCAATGTGCCCTTGAAGCACAAAGCCTTCATGTTTCAGCTCTGTTTTCCAAGTGAGAAGCTTTGGTTTTACACTGACACAACCTTAAAGTATTATGTCAAGTGAAAAGTGCAGAAAGGGGAATAATTTTCACAGTACATAAATAATAATAACAATTATTTATAAAAAAATATTGGAACAATTTAAATAGAGAATTATGTTGAATACATTACTTTCTCTTCCTTTCTTTTTTTGGTAAATAATAAGGAAATTTGTTCCAACTGCAGCATCTGGATTGTTGGCACAGTTAGTTGGGAAATTTCACGTTTTCCACAGGTTATTCATATATTCGTAACCATTTCGGTTTTCATTTGAATTCATTGTGCCAGATCCTTTTTCAGCAATGAATGCTCTATCTAAAACTTGTTCAGTTCAGTGGAAAGTGTACTTCTGACTTCTGTATTGAAATCAAGGCCCATATACTTTACAAATTGCTCTTGCAGACACCAGGATAATATTCTAATTGAGGATAGCCATCAGATGATGAACAGACATCATCTATTTGCAAATGGAATCCACCAGCTGCACCTTACTATAGAGAGCAAGCAGGTAAGACAGGAAGTTTTCAGGAAGTTATGATGGCTTAGAGTCTCCACATATGGTATCTATCATCCAAAGCTGGTACAGCAACTCCTTGTTCAGTGTGAAATATACTGGTGAGTAAATGTTTTATAAATTCATGGATATATTTTCAGTGGATTTTACTACATGAGGTGTTATTTTTTGGATTTGAAAGTTTGGGAAGGACATGCTGGCTGTCAGAATATCTGCCATATTAACTACAGCTGGCTAGATAACAGGAATGCAACATCATGGAAAAATAATAAAATAAACTCAAAACCAAACTTCAGGTATCACAGAAAATTGTTTGTTTGTTTCAGGGACACCCCAAAAAACAAGCAAGCAAATGCTCTGCTTCCTCCATTCCTCCTCTTTTCAGTCAACAGTTCTGAGGTTAAGCTATTTTTCTGGCATAGGACAGAGCAAGCTGAAAACCCCTTCAGAAGGAATGCTTCCACCAGAGCTGTCCACATCTACAGTGTGGAGGGTTGCACAGCTGTGTGCTCCAGAATCAGTCCCGAGATGTGAGGAGTAAATTGGCCCTGCATCCCCTTCTGGACAATGGGAGAGGAGAGGGAAGGCAGTGCTGCAGCCAGAGGACTTTCCTGCTTCATGGCCGGTGGGGTGGGGAATCTCTGGGCTGCTGCAAGCTGCCAGCAGTAACCAGAGCAGAAGTCTAACATCCACACCCACACAAATGCATTCAATTTAGCGCAGATCATTAGGGTGCTTCTCAAGTAATGAGTCTTGTCTGACTCCAGACCTGGGAAGTATTCTAGTGAAATTTGACACACTGCCTCTAAAGGTTACAGCTGATATATCATTGCTATTTAATGGAAAACATTTTTTTGAAAAATTCCGGTCTGTTTTCACATCACAGTATTTAAATGGCAGAGGAAGTGGTGGGTGTAGAGGGACAGCAAACTCAGCAAATGCTCAGAGGAAAATCAGAGAAATTAGCTGTGAGCCCAAGAAAAATCATGAGCAAGTAATAGAGGTTTTTCAAAAATAAGCAATAGGAATTCAGTGACTTCTGCTCCTAAATCTTTTACTCTGCCTGATACTGCTATCTTAAATCTTTACTTTGATCAGCTTTCTGTCATTTGAATGTTTCCACTACTGAAGATAATTTCACTTCACTGGGAAATATTATTCTGTTTCTAGGAAGTAAATGTGGTAACCAGGATGTTACAAAACAACAAGAAGTTTAGGTGAGTTTTCTTAAGGCATGATATTCACATAAGTTAATAGTGTCTGTTCACATGGGAAGTCTGTGACATTCGTCTCCAGAAATGAGAAATTGCAACATTTTCTTGCACAGTGATTACAGAAGAAGAAACATCTGAGACATTGGCAGGCACTTTAATGTGCTGGCTCATATAGTAGGTGATTCTGAGAATTAAGTGTTTGATATACAGGAGAAACCTCTGGAGATCAAAGAAGAAAATTATAGAAATAAGCCCTGTTACAGGAATAAGGATTCTAGTTCGGGTACTCCACTTCCTTAAAAGTCTCAAAAAGTGGTGATTTAAAGTCCCTCTACAATAGAAAACTGAATGGCAGATGCAAACGGTGTTCTGACACTACTCTTTCTTATCCTTTGTCTGGTAATTATATTAATCAATAATAAAATATCCCTGACTGGGAATGGTAACTTTTTCACAACCACTCTGCAGAAATGTCAGTACCTTCACAGGTGCAAAGCAAGAAAACCATCACTTGCAATTTCTGAATCTAACTTCTGTGGGAAAATTGCAATTGTTTCTGGCTAGAACTTTGCATGGTCCTATAGGAAAGCCAAGGCTATTTATATTTTAAGCTTTATTAGTATAAGATGCAGGATTATTATTTTCCTGGAAAAATCTTGGGATAGGGCTTTGTGGTTGTTTGCTGTTAAGTGGCATGTCTAAAAAAATATATAGTGGTTAGACAGAAATAATGGAATATTTGATTTGCCATATAAGGGTTTCTTCTTTTCTCTCTGCTTGTCAATTGTATTGTAGCTAAATTTCCACTTTTGTGTTTGCATTTTCAAATCTGTAATTAATTGAGGGCACATTTTATTGTACGTTTGAGTCTAATCACTTTTTTGGTGGACCCAATATGGTATTTAGACATCTAAGTACTTGTGAAAAACCAACAATTATTTGCAAGTATAATTACTTGCAATCAAAAAGACAAGTGGAAAGGTGACATTTTCTTTGGAAATTAGCCCTTCTGCATTATCTATTTATTTATGTAATACACACAAGAGACCAATTCACTTTTGGAAAGATAAGTGGAATTCCTGGGAAATCCTAAATCACTCTTTATCTTTCCTCATAGATTCTGTAAGAAGCAGTCAAAAGGAAATGTTCAGAAGAGGCAATCTTTCAAACATTTATGCACTACAAAAAAGTCACTATACACATCAGTACTGAAGATATTTAAGTAGCTGATTCTTTTTCTGAACATTTGGCAAATATAAAATTCTCTTAGATAAATTAATAAGTAGGAAAATCCTACTAAGTGGTTTTGCAGAATTAGCTATGAGGAAAGAAAATATTTTTATGGGTACTTCTTTAACTATTCCATAAACATATTGCATGTAGAAATTAAAGTAAATGTTTATTGTTAAGTAAATGTATGCTGTTAAGTGTTTTGCAGTGTTCAGCAATTGCCTCTGAAATTGTTTTGTCGTATATTGAATTTTATCTATTTCTTATTGTATTATGGAGCAGCTTTCCTATTTTACATATAATGACTTCCATTTAATCCACTTATTGGTAATTTGATCTGCTGTCCAAAGATCTGGAACTGGATCATGAGAAAATAAATAACTATTTTTAACCATGTTTGCTTTAAGCAAATATATCTAGAAAATTTAAGAATACTCACCAAATTTTAAATTCTTTCTTAGAAAAAATTAGCTTGGAAATTAAAAGAAAAAGAGAAAATAGTATGACGGATACAAAAGAAATTATTATTTAAAAGAAATTATTTTGCAGAACCTGGTCGTCCTTTACATAAAAGGCCATTTATTTCAATTTAAAGAACAAGAGCAGACAATGTGAATAAGAGAGAAGGCATCCTACAGATACATTATTTTTGTACTAATTCTGTAGAAATTACTGTTAATCAAACTTAGACAAACATTGCCATATATTATTCTTTAGTTTAGCAGAGAAATTTGATATCCTGGCATATGACTGTGTCACACATACAGGGGGCAACAACAAATGAAATTTTCTGAGAAATACTTCTCAGGAATTAACAGGGATTAAATATACGTAAAGATATCTGAAAATTTTCAGAGTGCAGGAAAATGTTAGAGGGAATTAGACCCATTGTGCACATCTTGAACACACAGGTGATAAATATGAATTCTGCATTTCCTCTAGGGCAAAACTAGGGTTCACATTTTCATCATAGGTTCTGAATATCTGGAGAGATGGACATTTACACCATTCACACTTTTATCAGTCTCTGGTATTATGGGCACACAATTCACCGTGAAGTAATTGGAAATTACCAAAGAGCATTTCAGGGAATGACCATCCAATGCTTTCCATGCCAATTGCACTTCAAACATCACAATCTGATATTTCAGTCCATTTATCTGGAGACAAGAAAATTTCTTAATTTAAACTGTCAGTACTTTCTTTCAAAGATGGAAAGATAGGATAACAAACATAAATTTGAATCATTATAATCTGGATAGCACATTTTTATGAGCTTTTACTAGTTAGTTTACCACCTGAGTTATGGAAGAAAAGGTCAAAATTTACCTCCCATTCCCTACCTATTCCTTACTGGACAGAAATTTAGATTAAAAAAAATAACTAAGACCACATTAAAGTTCTCACCAATACTGGTCTGACAGTCTCAGCCTTCTATTGAAAAAAACCTAAGACTTGCTACTAGATGGGGCAAATGTGAACAATAGAGGCTGAAAAAAATCTTCCAATTCTTAAATTCTTTATCCAGTATCTCCCTATAAGGTACACTGAATAATCACTGCTTGAGGAATGTTGAGGAGACATAATTTTTCTGGCAGAAAACATAAGTCCTGGAATGTGTTAAGTGGTCACCCCACAGACATGAATAGAATCAAACTGCAACTGGGCTCTTAGGGCCCAACATGAAACATGGGGAAATTCTATTCTGAAGCCTTGTTTTATGTTCAAGAGAAAATGTTTTTAAATCATGAACTTGTTCCACTTCTGAAAATTCCTGAAATTTGGAGTTATGTTATTGTTGTCTACTTTGGTTGAACCAGGATGCTGACCAAAGCTGGTGTAAAGGTGATCTTAGAAAGATTTTGGATTACTGCTGTGTCAGAGAAAAGAAAGAAAAATAGGAACTAGATTTAGACCAGGCCATAGTCTGCTTTTCCAGATCACAGAATCACCAGATTGGAAGAGACCTCTAAGATCATCGAGTCCAACCCATGCCCTAACACCTCAAATAAACAATGGCACCGAATGTCACATCCAATCTTTTTAAAAACACATCCAGGGATGGTGACTTTACCACCTCCCCAGGCAGACAATTCCAGTACTTCACCACTCTTCCTGTGAAAAAATTTCTTCCTAATATTCAACCTAGATTTCCCGTGGTGCAACTTGAGACTGTGTCCTCTTGTTCTGTCAGTTGCTGCCTGGAGAAAGACACCAACCCCCACCTGACTACAACCACCTTTCAGGAAGTTGTAGAGGGTGATAAGGTCACCTCTGAGTCTCCTTTTCTCCAGGCTAAACAACCCCAGCTCCCTCAGCCGTTCCTCACAGGGCTTGTGTTCCAAGCCCCTCACCAGCCTCATTGCCCTCCTCTGGACTCGCTCAAGCATCTCAATGTCCTTCCTGAACTGAGGGGCCCAGAACTGGACACAGCACTC
>VYXC01007327.1:140882-213988 GCA_013397175.1 Platysteira castanea | reverse complement strand
CCAAGCAGGTCACCTGGTCATAAAAGGACATCAGGTTGGTCAAACATGACTTTCCCCTCCTAAACCCATGCTGGCTGGGTTTGATACACTGGCCATCCTGTAAGTGCCGCATGATGGCACTCAATATAAACTGCTCCATTACCTTACCTGGTACTGAGGTCAAACTAACTGGCCTTTAATTACCAGGATCCTCCTTCCTACCCTTCTTGTAAATGGACGTCACATTGGCCAGCTTCCAGTCATCTGGAACCTCACCAGTGAGCCAGGACTGTTGGTAAATGATGGGAGAGTGGCTTTGCAAGCTCCTCTGCCAGCTCCCTCATCACCCTGGGATGGATCCCATCTGGCTCCATAGATTTATAAACATCCAAGAGCTCAGCAGTTCTCTGACTGCCTCCTTCCGGATAACAGGGGGACCATTCTGCTCCCTTACACCATGTACCAACCCTGGAGGACAACTGACCTGAGGACAAGTTGTCTTCCCACTAAAGACTGAGGCAAAGAAGGCGTTAAACACTTCTGCCTTCTCCCCACCTGCAGTTGCTAAGTTCCCTCCCGCATCCAGTAGAGAACAGAGGCTGATCTTACCCTTCCTTTTACTGTTATTATGTTTGTAAATACATTTTTTATTATCCTTCACAAGAGTTGCCAAGTTGTAGCTGAGCTTTGGCCTCTCTAATTTTTTTCCTACATGCCCTAGCAACCCCTTTAAATACTACCTGAGAGACCTGACCGTCCCTCCAAGGATGGTATATCCTCTTTTTATTCCTAAGTTCCTTCAAAACTTCCTTGCCCATCCAGGCTGGATGCTTGTCTCATCGACTCATCTTTCAGCACAGAGAGACAGTCCATTCCTATGCCCTCAAGATCTCTGTTTTAAAGCGAGCCCACCTGTCCTGGACTCCCTTGTTTTTAAGGGCTGCTTCCCAAGTAACTCTCCAAATAAGTCTCCTAAATAGTCTGCCCTCCTGAAGTCCAATGTAAAAGTTTCATTGATGTTCCTCCTCATTTCACCAAGTATCAAGAACTCTATAATTTCATGATCACTAAGCCCCAAGTGGCTTCCAACTACCATGTCACCCACCAGCCCATCTTTATATACAAACATCAGGTCCAGCACAGTCCCTTCCCTGGTGGGCTCACTCACCAGCTGTGACAAAAAGTTGTCCTCTACACACTCTAAAAACTTCCTGGATTACCGCCTTTCTGCTGTATAAAGTTCCCAGAAGATGTCTAGTAGGTTAAAGTCACCTACAAGAGCAAGCAAGGGCTAGTGATCCCGAAACATTCTGCAGCTGCTTGTAGAATAAGTTGTCCACCTCTTCTTCCTGGCTGGGTGGTCGGTAGCAGACTCCCAGCAGGACGTCAGCCTTATTGTCCTTTCCCTTAACCCTTACCCACAGGCATTCAACTTCATCATCATTGGTTTCAATACCCATACCATCAAAAGCCTCCCTAATATAGAGGGCAACCCCTCCACGTCTTCTCCCTTTCCTGTCTTTTCTGAAGAGCTTGTAGCCATCCAGTGCAGTGCTCCAGCTATGTGAGTCATCCCACCACGTTTCCATGATGACGACTACATCACAGCTTTGCTGCTGTACCACGGCTTCCAGCTCTTCTTGCTTGTTACCCATGCTGGGTAACACTTCAGCTGGGCTGCTGATTTCACCTCCAACTCTGGCTTACTCCCCTTGGGCCTGCTTCCAGAGAGCCCAGTTGCATCCCCTTCCCCCTTCAAACCTAGTTTAAAGCCCTGCCAAAGAGTTCCGCCGTTTCGGAGGCTAAAAACTTTTTACCTTTAACAGAGAGATGGAGCANCCACTAAGCCCCAAGTGGCTTCCAACTACCATGTCACCCAGCAGCCCATCTTTATATACAAACATCAGGTCCAGCACAGTCCCTTCCCTGGTGGGCTCACTCACCAGCTGTGACAAAAAGTTGTCCTCTACACACTCTAAAAACTTCCTGGATTACCTCCTTTCTGCTGTATANCTGACGACACCAGTCCTTGAGCCACTTGTTGATAATGTGAGATCCCCTATTCGTTTTGTTCTTTGTCCCTGCCACCAAAGGGACTGAGCAGAACACTATCTGTGTTCTGGCCCTATCAACCACCTGACCCAGAGCCCTAAAGTCCCTTTTAATTGCCTTAACACGTCTCTTTTCAGTCTCATCACTGCCAGCCTGGAGCATCAACAGTGGGTAATAATCAGTGGGCTGGATCAGCCCAGGGAGTCTCTCAGTAATATCCCTTACCTGAGCCCCAGGGAGGCAGCAGACCTCTCTGTGGGGTGGGTCCAGTCGACATACAGGGCCCTCTGTTCCCCTCAGAAGGGAGTCACCTACTAGGACTACCCTTCTTTCCTTGTTAGCAGTGGTGATCTGTCTAACAGATGAAGCATAACTGGGGGGCCCACTGGGCAGATCATTTCCTTCCACGTCATCTGGCTGACCCTCTGGATCCAGGGCCTCAAAGTTATCCTGAAGTGGCACCTGGGTAGGTGATGGGTGTCGGGAGGAATTTTTATTGCCTCCCAGGGAAGAAACCTGTTTCCACTCCCCTTCATCCACCAGGTGTCCTACTATTGCCTAACGGTGGGAGGCATGGGAGTCCTCAGACTCCTGGCAGGCTTACCTCAAGGATGGAAGGGCGGAACTCCACCCATCTATTTTCCTCTCACTTTCCGTAATACTCCTTAGTCTTCCTACTTCCTCCTGAAGCTCAGCCACCAGCAAAACGAGATCATTCACCTGTTCACACCACAGGCAGGCTTCTTTTGCATCACCCCCTGGTACCACCGATAAGCTCAAACACTCCTCACAGGAAGGGGTCTGGACAGACGCATCCTTCTTGGAGGGTTCTGTTTGGCTGCATACACTTTTTCTAACTGCAGCTTTTGATCATGTAAATACCATCGCTGACAAAAAAACCCAGAACCGACCAACCAACAAAATTGCAACAAACAACTAAAAACCCCACCAGCAGGAGGAAGTCTGCAACGCTGCCTGCTTGCCCTGCCTGCGCAAACTGCCACACCACACCTTTAGAGACATGCTTTTTCCCAGTTTTCCCGGTCACCATGCTCCCTAGAACCCTTTTTAATCACCCCGTGGCTGACTGGAGGAGAAACCCCGCCCTGCACCTGCGTGGCTGACGAGAACGAGGAACCCACCTGCTCACCCCTCTTTTAATCCCCCCACTGCTGACCAGAGGAGAAACCCTGCCCTGCTTCTGCATGGCTGACAAGAACCATGTTTTAGGTACTAGCATTGTCTTTGAAACCCTTAACACCTTCCTGTGGGGGTTCCACCCCTGCGGGGCCCTCCCTTTCCCTGGGAGAGGAGACCCTGAGGTGGAAGCATGCCCTGGACACAAGGTTTCCCCCTGCTCCCTGGTCACATGTACCCAAGTCCTGTTACCCCACTGGCCATTTCAAATGTCCCCCCACCCTAAGAATCCTGTACTTAGGTTGGTTTTCCCATGAGCTCAGAGTCTTTTGTGCCCAGCCTTGCAGCCATGCAGGCTGGAAATAAACACCTCTGAAACAACTATGCAAAGACCCTTTCCCTGATTCTTTCCACAGGCTCCGCTGTCTTCAGAAAGGTTGCAGGAATACTCCACTGCACACCTTCCAAAGAATTTTCATGTCATAGTCAGGTTTTTTTCCCATGTGAATCTAAAGTGACATCATGATGCTGGATGTTTTACACTATTTCCTTGATGGAGATATGCTTCTCGCAGGAGAAGAAATGTGTTCCTACTGCATCTGGTTACCAAGTGAGCATACCAGAGGAGATAAAATTCAACATTAAATAATCAAGAATTATCTCTAAGTATGTTAAAAGAAATTATTTTGACAACAATAGGAATTCTTCAGTCCCACATATCTCAAACTAATATTTCATAGAAGCTGAAATTAGACTGGGAACATCAAATAATAGTAACATAAATATGTGACTGCCACAGCTTGCTTGGGTATGAAAATGCTTTTTCCCAAACCATTACTGGCCCAAGAGATGTTATCAGCTAGTAAGCGTTTGCTCCCTAGAACTGTGGTAGCTAGTGCTGTATGATTTTTAAAGGAGCAGAAATATCCAAAACAGTCATTAAGCATTCCTTTTAAGTAAAAAATTGGATACTTGTTTTAAAATAGGTACTCTGGGAATACTTTTGCTTGGCTGAAAAGTAGGATCAAATGAACTGACAGATATAAGAATAAATTGTCTTTGTGGCTGACTCACACAGTATTCAGGTCTCATTTAAAATTCATTTTGAGAACACAAAACATTTCAATTTCATCTTCTCTGCCTCCAGACTACACATTATTGTATGATATGAGATATCACCTCCAGATCTACATATTTTTAAAGTATGGGTGGAAAAGCTTTAGTATGTGATAGCATGTACTTTTAAATTTAATCTGGATAGCATCAGAAATGCTAATATTAGGCACAGCTGTTGTATAAGTTTATTTGCTAGGTTTCCTAGGTTTCAGTGCTTAGCAGACAACAGTACATATTTTCCAATTTCACTATTTTAGTACACTGACTTTTTTCCTTCCTTCTTCCTTCTTTTCTTCTTTGCTTGTTTGTTCTCTCTCTGCATCCTTGAGTAGCTCATTATTTAAAATTTCTGAAATAAAAAGGAATGTCCGCTTGTCTTGCACAGCTGCTGAAACTGATTGTCTTATCCAGCCCAGGCTTTCTCCTTTGGTGGCCTGACTGCTTTAGTATGGACTTCCTTGAATAATTAGCTGAAGATTGCATTCTTCACATGAACACACTGGCACATTGGATGTAATTTGATCAGGTTCAATCAAATCAGCTATTAGAATGGTATTGCTTCAAAAAATACTTCCTACACTTCTGAGCTCAGCTCTGCAGCCTGCCTCCAAGCTTAATACACTTTTTTGTCATTTCTCACTTTCACTAACTTCCTACATCTTTTTGCTAATACAGCATTTGGGAAAAATGTCTTAAGTAGCAACCTTATAGGACACAGTCTTATATGACACAGAAAGGAGGAAGGAAGGTATTCCATATGTTCTTTTACCTCCAGGAACTCTGCAACTGGTTCCTTCTCTTCTCCTCCTGACTAAGTATGTGGAAAACTGTTATCAATTCCAGTTTTGCTTCTGGTGTTTTGTTAAAAATATACGTTGCAATTATACATCAGTGAGTAAAACACTGATCTAAATAGAATTAAGTCAGTTTCCCGTCTAATTTCTTACATGGTTTGCATAGTGATGTTGGGATGATCTGGTATCTTTGCCTAGCGTATCTATTAAGTTTGGCATGAATAATTTTGGACATGGCAATATCTTTACCATGGTTTTTTTTGGAATTATGTTGCACCAGTGAACACGAAGACCTTTGCTACTTTAGAGCCAAGGAGAGCAGGAGAACGAGGCAGTTAAGACACATTAGTGGTGAATGTTTTAGTATTTTCACCTGAAAGGGACTGCCCCAAAAGTTCTCCAACCAGTGGCTCTTAGTCTATTCAGGTTGTACTGGTGTCTGTGGTTATTTCTCCTCATGTGCAGAACTTTGCATTTCCCCTTGCTGAACTTTGTGATTCATCTCTGTCTGTTTGTCAAAGCCAATGAGCAAGTTGCTGTTCTATATGTCAGCACAACCACCTGGTGGACCAGCCAGTTGCCTCAGTTCTGTATTTTTGAAACTGCTGAGGTGACGCTGTCTGGTTTCGTGCCCTCAGTCAGAGGGGACGCAACGTCCTTCCTGCAGACGTCCCCGGGGGGAAAGCATCTCGGCAGGGAATTGGTGAAACATGAGCTCGCTTGCTGGGTCCTTGTGAGAGGAGGCAGGCACAGACAAGCCCGGTGGTGTGGCTAGCGTCGCTCAGAGGCAAAAAACTCAAGAGGGACTTTGGTGTGGGTTCCAGCAGCTCTATTAACAGTGGAGGGCCCAGGGACCAAAGGCAAGGGGAAGGGCTGTGCAGGGGATTTTATACTGGGGACGAATGGGGCAGAGTGAAGGGAAACAACTAATAGGGTGCAACAAAAGAGGAGGATACAACGTAACGTTAACCTATGGGGAGAACAGGGAGGCGGGAGTTACAACTGGGAGCCAATGGAGAACCGAACAGAACAGAACTTTCCAGATAAAGGGGATGCAGCTTGAACCTGGGTGCCGCCCAGGGAGATGCGGCTTAAACTTTGGTGCCACCCATTGATCCACCTTCTGACTTGCTATCTTGGGTGGGGAAATCCACCTACTGGATAACAAGGGCTTGATGGGCACTAGACTGCCGAAGTCCAGTAGTGGGCTGGGCCACCACAACACTGAGGGTGCACTCCATTTCCTTCTCCAGGTCTTAATGAAAGGTTGCAACACTACTGGTCCCAGTACTGACCCCTGGGCTACACAACCAGCAACAGGACTTCAACTGAACCCTTCACTGCTCATCATAACTCTCCAGATGCAGCTATTCAGTGGATTTTCAATTAACCTCTCTGTGTCCTTATCTTTATCAGCTTTTCTATGAGAATTTTATTAGAAATGGCGATGAAAGCTTTGCTAAGATGAGGTTAAATAGCATGAACTGCTCTCTCCTATCAAACCATCACCTCATAGAGGTTGTTTCCTTCTTATCCATACTGACTACCCTTCACGACCTTCTTGTCCTTCATGTTTTTGGAATTAGATTCCAGGTGGATTTTCTCCATCACATTCCAAAGGACTAAGATTAAACTATCTCCTCTTAGGTTTGAGAACACCATCTCCTGGCTACTGTGACCAAGGGCTACCCTGACTTTCACAACCTTGTATAGTTCTTTCTTGCTCATAAGAATCAGATCCAGCAGAGCACCTTTCTTTGCTGGTTCTTCAGTTACGTGGACCAGGAAGTTGTCTTTGATGCATCATAAAAGTCTTCCATATTACCTGAGTCCTGCTGTGTTGTCCGTCTAGCATATGTTTGGGTGTTTGAAGTCCCCCATAAGAAACAGGGCCTGTGAATGTGAGGCCTGATCTACTTCCTGATCAGGAGGTCTATATTGGATTCTGACTACAAAAGCACCTCTGCTGGGCTCCCCACAAGTCTTTACCCATAAGTTCCTGACTAGTTCCTGGACAAATCATAGAGGCAGACCTTCATGTAATCCAGCTGAATCACATAAGGGGCAAATCCCGCTTATCACCTTCCCAGGCCTTTCCTTCTAAAGAGCCTGCACCCCTCCACTGAAGCACTAAGCCATGTGCACCTTTCCACATTTGTGTAGTCTCAATGTATTGCAGTGACAGAGCTATGAAGAAGAGGTAGATTGGAGGGAAATGGCTGCTTTTATGACAAGCAAGAACACCAGCCTGGCTTAAGGCAATCTTTTGCTTTACTTATTTATGTGATCAAAATAAGATCTAAAAAATGGAAACAGCTAGTGCCTGTTTTATATTAGTATGACAGGTTTAAGATGTAGGGAGTACAAGACTTTGGCTAAAATCTGACTAGCTGATTAAATTTGATAGTAATAGAATTTTATAAGACTTTGCAGAGGTGTATGGTATAGAAATGTAACTGCATGCTGAATAAGCTTTTAGTCCTCATCTTTTTTTAGTACCAATACTGTCCACACCAGGCTCTGAAGTATATTCGTTAACTAGATTTGCTATATTTAATTTATGCAGAGGGAAAAGCCCTTGGGAAATATCAAACTTTTCACTTATTTAAACCAAATTAACTAATAAAGTGTGTACTTTACAGACTGTATAGGTGCTTGTATCTTATCTTTTAAAAATTACTTAGAAGAGATACAGCCGAACAGCTTCCTGCTTTCTTCTTTTTATCAGCAGTACTGTCTTATTCCTGTGTTACCAAAATATAAACTAAGTTAAATTTCATCAATCAAAGTTCACTTAAAGGATATTTCAGCTCCAGAGCTAAAAGACCAAACTGAGGCTAATCCAATCACTTCTGAAAGTGACATATGACATTTAAAAAATTATTTTCTGTAGGTTTAAGAAAATTTTTTTTTTTTTTCTGTTTTAAATCTATTATTTCTCTTCCATTTAAAACAGATTTTGCTATAGAGGACCACTGTAGTAAAAAGAACTTGGTATTTGATAACAATTTTTTTTTGTAGCAACATATCAGTGTGATGAAAATATTAGTGCAACAATTAGGTACAGTGAAAGAGTATATTGGGAATATATTCAAATATAAAAAAATTATAAAACATTGTAAAACAGAAACTCTTTTCCTGATCAATGTATGCTGCTGTGTTTTTCAATACTAGAAAATTTAGGATGCAAATAGAGTAATAGTAAGAAAAATTGAAATACTTTCTATTTAGACAGATATTCCAACAAGGCAAATATTTTAGAAAAAGCTTGCAAATGAAATAATCTATAAAAACTACTCATAGGAGCAGTGTATTCCACAAAGAAAGAACAGTTCATATTGAAAGATCAGTCTAGTAGACAGCACCCTGACTGTCCCAGACCTTTTTCTTTAGACACATTTGTATAAATGTATTATATGAAAGCACACATGCGTCAACGTTTTTCTTAATGGAATAGTGAAATAAAACCAGGACATAATATATATTATATAAACATGTATATATATATATATATAGTAACCCAACACTTCTTTTCACTTGAGCATTTTGTAAATGCCCACCGTGCTATATATATTTAGCCAAATTTGAAAACAATGACGAAACTCCATTAACAAAAATGATGAAATCAAGTGGGAAGAACTCAAATTTAGAGAATATTTAGGGAATATAGGATGGATATGTATCATGAAGAATGAAAATGCTGTTCCACAGCAAACGTTCTCACATACAGAGTCATTTGTAGCTCTAGAGGAGCAACAGGTTTCCATTGTCTGTTTTCAGATTCATGGCATAGGAAAAAATGCTGGGGACTGGAAATGGTAGCCATTACTTACAAAGAGCATATTGGTAGAAGCTCAGGGGTATTACTGTAGCTCTGAGCTTCTCTACTTTGTGGTAAAAACAGAGAGAAAGGCATTATGGGAAGGGTTGAATAAACTCAAATGACAATGAAAGCAATTCCTATTACTGAATTTTCACTTCTCATTTTTTAGATACTTGTATTGCTAGTTCTTACTAATGTAAAGGGATATGCATTTTGCAATGGAAGTCCACGTTTAAAGACATCATATGTTTCATGGCCCTCAGTAATGTGATGGGTCCCATGCCTATAGAAAAGTTTATCACAAAACTAAGAATAAAAATCTTTGAGATACCCAATCACTAATCCAAAAAGAGCCAAAGTCACAATTAGAGACACTGAATAATAGGGTTGGGATAAAAAACCTGAATCCCCATCAGAATAAAGAATCCTGCTGCCTCTTCTTGGCCATCTACAAATAATTAATAACTGAACTTTAACAGAATACAGACCATTTCATGTAAAAATGTGATTCCACTCCTCCTTGGAGTTTTGCAAATGTGGAACATTTAATGTGAAGCCTGAAAATTTTGTGATGAGTATTTAGCTTTCAATGATATATATATCATATTTGTCAGAACGTTTTAAAGTCTTGCTTACAAGGTGCATCAACTACGAAATGCCCACCCAGCTGCTCTCTCACGCATCCTTCCCAAGAGGACAAGGGGAGAAAATAAGATTCAAAAGATCATAAGTTTCAAAATAAAGACAGGGAGATTAGTAACAAATTACTATCCTTTGCAAAACAGACTTGATTTAGGGGAGTTAATGGAATTAATTGCCAATTAAAATAGACATGTATGGTGAAAAATAGACAAATTAAAACAACACCTTACTCCTGCCTCCATTTTTTTATTAGCCTGCAAGTCACTTTTTCACTCACAACTCATCTGTATCCTTCCTGTAGCTCAAGCAGTACAGAGGGATACAGTCATAACTGTCAATAACTGTTCCTGTCTGCTGCTCCTTCGTTTTGACACTTTTTCCTGCAATGTGAGTCCTTCCCATGTCCTTCAGGATAAAGTTGCTCTGGAGTGGCCTCTTCACCAGGTGCAGTTCCTGTTGTATCCACCTGCTTCCACAGGGCCACCTCTACTCTGGTGTCTGGACACCACATTCCCCTTCCTCCCTGACCTTGGTGTTTTCACTGTTCTAACACTTCATTTCGTCTCTGCTCTCTGGTGTTTTGGGCCTTTCTTAAATGTGCTATCATTAGATGAACCACCAGCGTGGCTGCTGGGCTCAGCCCTGTCCCGGTGGAGCTGTATCTGGCATAGGACAGTTCCTGGCCTCTCAGAGAGAGCACTGCACCCTCCCCACAGTCAAAACCTGGACGTGAACATCCAATACACACAGCAAAAATGTTTGCTAAAAGGACTTCAACTTTACTCTTGCACTGGAATGGCTTCAATAATATCTTGAACACTGAACAGTTGGCAGTAAGACTGAAGGCATCTGAGTGGTTTAGCCATGTTAATTAAGACTCTGTGATGGCAGAACATCAATCAGTGGGGGTGAGCCAGAACCTCCTGCTGTTTATTGCCCCCTGCCTGTGACTGCTGAGCTGTTGGGGTAAGGAAACAAGACCTCAAAGTCCCCAAGTGTGAATACTGTTCTTTCTGTGACCTTGGCTTCAGACTCTGCCATGTTTTAGCTGTGTTACCTAATGATCTGTGCAGGCATTGGCTATCTACTTATTAGGCACAAAACAATAAATTTTTCAGGCCATCTGAAAATATCTGGCAGTAACTTTCAAAAATGTTGCTCCTCTATGTCCACAAATACAACATATTTTACAAAGGGTTGTGTGCATCAAAGTTATTTAAGCAGCATATTTGATTATTATCTGCTTTTATGTTTTTGTAGCTCCTCCCCTGGCAAACCTGTTGCCCTGAAACCTTAAGCTAAATTTCATGGGCTTCATAAAATAATTCACTACCCTAACCTGTAATTCATTATTGCTTCTCTCTGTGCCTTGAGAGGACTCAGCTTTTCCATGAAGGTCACAGCTAAATTTTAGTTGCTCGAGCCTTCAGCCTGTCACTGGTCCATTGCTACCACTCTCCTGACCTTGCAGATAGAGTGATGGCAATATGTAATTCCTTATCAGAGAGGAAACAGAAGGGTAAAGAGAAAAATAGTACATATATAAAAGGAATTAAATGTAAAAGTTGTCAGGCATATTCCATTGCTTTCTGGTACATGCGATTAATTTCTAAGCAATTCTTTTCTTAGCCTAAGTTTTCACTGAGATTTGATTAAGAGGGCTTGGGGAGTTCCTGAATGTGAGTGACTGTAAGAGGAGAAAAACATGAAAAAAATAAAAATTTTTACCATTACTATGCCAATGTGTTCGGGGGAGGGGCTGTTTGATTTTTTCCAAGGAAACAAGCACAGACACAACAAACAGGTCCAGAAGAAATCAAAATCTTTTATGCTTTGTGCTCCATCATCAATCTGAAAACTTCAGAACATGACTGGAAACCAAACTTCCAGCCTTCTCACCAATGTCACATAAAACAAAGTACTTCAGAAATTAAACTTACAGTAGAACATAGAGTTTAACCTTCCTTCTGTCTTTCCACTCTGTTTCCATAATTTTTCTTATTTCTACATTTCTTTCTTCCTTCCTTCTTTTAAAAGTTTTGGATGGGAATCCTAAAAAAAAAGTATATCCTGAGTTTATCACATCACTTAAGAAAAATTTATACATAAACTCCAAATAAACATGACCAAAAATAAAGAAAACATGGAATTAATATCTTAAAAAATTAAACTTGGAACTTTCCAGTCAAGCTGGTTTATTTTGATTCATTTCTGATTGCTGGGCTTCTTTTTCCTTGGGAACAGTAAAATCCATCCCTAGCATGACATTACAACTCTCAATGAAATCTTTCTTAATCTCATTTCTGTCCTGCACAAAGCAGAGAAAACTCAAATGCCAGCACCAATCTTGGCAACACACACCCAAAGAGCAAGTACACACTGAACCAGGAAGGATATTGCCAGCTGAGATTTCTACCAGCTGGAAAGCTGTGGAGCTGCCACAGCACAGCCAGTACTGGAGGTTTAAACAAGTTTCTTGACCATTAGAGCAATTTTACTGTTATATCTCACATAAACTATGAGCAAAACATTACATGCAAATCTACAAGCCTGAAAACGTGTTGCATGGATAGACATGAACTTATTATGCAAATACAATAAATATTGTTGAAAAATAATATAATAATGTATGCAATGTATTGTATATGGAATGTGCCATATAGTAATACACTTTAGAAAAATATTCAGTATAAATATGTTAAACATTTATATTTATGATTTTTATGAACATTATGTGTTCATATTTTCACTTCTAGAGAAAAGAGAAATGTCTTCTGAAAGATATAGACTCTACAACAGTTCACCAGAGGGTGGAATGAGTTGGATTTGCAGCAACTGTAGGTCACTTCTATTCAACTGGTTCAGTTTAGTCTCTTTAATTCATATATCCTTAGTTAAGGCTTCAGCTTTCTCTGCATGTTGCTCTTCTCTTTTACCATGGACTCCATGGAGAAAGTAAATTCCTGCATTTTTTTCTATATGCATTCAGGTCAGTGACTGTTACTTTGTTTATGAGATAGATTCTGCTTGTGAGTAAAAAGGCCAGGCTGTTTTTTATATTTCCCATTAACTTCCTGGCTTCAGCTCTATTTCACAAGAAATTCTGCTTTTAAAACGACAAGATCTGATAAAAACTAGGTAAGAACTTACTCATATAGTTACCATGTATTTAATTTCCTCTCTTTTATTCTGACATAAAGAGATAATCTTGTGGAAATTGGGTCCACTATGCAGCACTCCATGTACACTGGGAAAAAAAAAATCCTTCTTTCCCTATATGAGCCCATAATGTAGCACCATGTTAAATAGAAAATGTAATTCTGATTATTCCATCTCCCAAGGTCACCCAAGGACAGAGAGACAATGGAACTGCAAAAGGCAAAGAAGGTAAAGTAGATAACTGGAAGCATAGGATAAGTAAAGATTAAGTTAAGATTAAATGGGGTAGCCTGAAAATAAAATAGATGAGTAAAAACGAGATGCGATGCTGCTCTGCTAAATCAAGAATGTGATAAAGAATTTGAATAAGCAACAATCAGTATTTTTTCAAATGCAAGAATCAGTATATACACAATGAAATTTATAGGAGGAGAAATAAAGTAAAAAGTATTTTTTCACATTGCATGTGTTTCATGTGTTTATAGTGTCTTAAGTCTAAAAAATATAAATGAAATTAAAAGGGAACTAATGTAGAAGAGTTATCCAGATTATTAAGCATGGTGATTGTTTCTGGAAGTGATTATAGGATACAGTGGGGCATATATCCCTTTATATTTGTCCTCTAACATCTGCTGATGCTCTTGGAGAAAAAAAACAAGGTTAAATCTTTTGCCTGACTTAGTGGTTCTATCCTTTCACATTCCTATGCAGAGTCATCACAGATAATTTTGATTAGTTATTAAAGTGTTGATCAATGGTGAGGCAACTAGATGGCCTGAAGAGCACTCTAAGTATTGCTTTTTAATGGGGGAATTTAAGCAAAAGATTGCACTGAACTTGTATAAGTCTGAAATTAATGTTTTTTTTTAAATGGGCACATGGTATAATGTAGTGTTATAAGTATGCACAGGTTTAAAATATCAATGGTATTTAGGGAAATGAAGGGAAACTAAGAGAAAAAACCAACCAAACAAACAATTTTTAATGAGATACTGTTGTCAAGCTTGCTTTTCTGGAACACACAAATAGCCACTTACTACTGGTGAATCACTGGGAGAGCTGGACTTTTTTAACAGTAGATCTCTAGTCATAGTTTACTGTTTTCCTGGACTTTCCTAGATGGTGTACTGTGTCTGGGAAAACACAATAAAGATGCTCTCCCACCTGCTAGGTTCAGCAGAAAGGAGGGAAAAGAGCAACTTTATTTACATATGTTATATCTTGTAGAATTCTCAACTCCACAAGGGATTGGAGAACGTGTCATTTCCTCCTCAATCCCACTGGAGAAAAAAGATGCTCATCAAAGTTTCTGTTATTACAAAAGGAGTGAAAAACAGAATAGACGGTTAAATAAACATCGGCTATTGTTTACATGAAACTGTGTAAGAAAGAATTCTGACTCCAAAGTTAAAACAGAAGGCTTAGCAAAAACCAGGGCAACAGTGCATTAGTTCTTGCTTTGATGCTCATGTGTCCATGAGCCACATGCTTTTTAAATACTTTTACCATTTTCCTGAGCCATGCAAACAAGAGGAGAAAAGTGGTTTTTAAACAGTTTGTATCTCAGCAAAAGCCATACAAGCGGGTGGCAGTGCAAGTAATAATATTTCCTTTCTTTAAACCTCCATTAATGCTATAGGTTTCATTTTACATACGTTCTCTCACTTCAGTACCTAAACCCCTTAAGATCATATGCAGTATTTTATCATGCATTCACTCTAAAGGTTTTAGAATAGGACTGGAATCAGGATTCCAGTGTTTGTGGCAGCTCACTCTGTTTTACCTACTATACATTTTTTCTGAAAAATGGCAGAATCAAGATAATTGGTCTGGTAGACATTAGGTCTGATACTATAACTCCTGAATCTTTATTTGTGTTAGGCTGAGCACATGGGAATTCCAGGCAGTAACAGCCGTGTTATTTGTCACTTTCAGTCAAGAAAGGCAGGATGTTTCAGCTTTACGAGGTTCTTCCTTCATTGTCAGCAGAAATCCTGAGATGGAGAGAGAGCTGAGACAGGCCCTGGTCTAAAATAAATTCTTTATGCTTCCCACTAGGCCTACTTGTGCAAGCACATATCTGTTTCCCTTCTAATTAAAATGTAAATAGATTAACTAAAAGTACCTGTGATTAAAATTTGATGTTAGACTGTAAGAAGGGAACAATGAAGCTTAACATGCCTTGTAGCAATTGTGGCTACCCAATATAAGGTCAGTTCAGTGCCTGCCAACACTTCTTTAAGAAAATGTCAAAGTCCTAATTTAAGTACTGTTCTGGTCAAGGCCTAAAACTCATTCATGAATGACTGTGAATCTACACAAGTTACTTTCCATTTGGCGTATCTAATCCTACCAGATCTATCACTCCTTTTTCTGAGTCCTAAATGGTGGGTCAGGCTTTTTTCACATCCAGGGATGCCTGTTCCTTGGTCAAGCAATTTTTCCTCCATAGCTCAGCATGTTGAGCAAATAGCTTATCTCTGATCATGCAGAAGAGCTTTGCAGCTGTGTCCTAGGGGAAATGACAGAGTCACTGGAGAAGTGGTTTTGACCTTAAATCAGAGCAGTATAAGGGCCTGATGGAGTTGTATTTCTAAGGTCTTCAAATTATAGAGTCAGATTACTGCATGTGAAATTGCTCATGTTTGAGGCTGACCTACAGACAGGATGTCTGCTTAAATAAAATCCAGACAGCTCATGGAACAAAAGCTGCTGTAAGGATTATACCTCTGCATATTACATCATCCTATGCTCAGAAGTCTTATCACAACCGTCATTGAGCACATTTTGAACAAAGAGTTTTAGAAACATTCCTGCCATACAGGAATGCTTGCAACATTCAAGTATCAGGTAATTCTTCTGTAGATCTACAAAACTAAAATATGACAATTAGGGTGGCATTTATTGTCATCCCAACCTTTGTACTGTGTTCCACCTATTTAGAGGAAGATCCTGACCTCAAGGAAGTACATTTAAGTTTCGCCATTGAATAAAATCGATACAGAGATGTACTCAGTCATTGTTCTGAGAAAAATTACAATTGCAGAAGACAAGGAAGATACTCTTCAGAGGGAAGTTGATACTTAAAAACACCAGTAGCATTTTAAAAGGGATGAGGTCAGCCACCCTCACTCAGGCTAAGCAGAGGGAACAATGGGTTGCTTTGTACCCTTGTCTTATTTTGAAAGAAGATATTTCATCTTGAAAAAGGAAGCAGGAGTTCAAAGCTAAAGCCAGAGAAGAAAAGAATTTTCCCTAACTGGAATTACCAACACAAGAATATTCATCACAGTTATTTGCTTTGAAAAAAATAAAAGAACAAAAGAAATATGTAGGAAGAAAAAGTGGTTCCAGAAACAGAGTTGTGCAGGGTAACAGGAAGGCTACAAAGCAGATGGGAAGTTGTGAGCCAGGAAACTGTGTTCAGCACTACATTATTGCCTCTTACAATTATCTCCTTTTACCAGGAAAGACAGTGAAAGTTCTAGGTATTACTTACATAAAATTGAATACTTATATTTAGATTTTTGTACTTAAAGTAACTTTCTGGTACCTTCAATAAACACTCTCTGTGTTTCTCCTATAATGTTTCCATCAGTGTGCTGTTGCTATTTTCTCTTTTATGTAATGGTTGCCAACTAATAAGAAGCAGAGAAGTTCATACTCAACGTATGACCTTTCCCACCACTACTATATATTAGGCTACATATTCTTTAAAGAGCTGGTTCATTCTTTAAAGAGCTGCTTGTTCACATCTTTTACTAATTATTTGCTTTATTATTAATGATAATGTGCTTGTATCCAACTTGTAATTTCAGTTTTATTGAGTCGAGTTAGTCCTCTTATTGCATGTATATATGTTTATATATATACATTTATCATTGTTTTATCTCAGATCAGTCACCTACTGAGACTCTTTCTAAGGCCAGATTTTGCTTACAGTTTCATTTGACTACCTCTCCAGTCTCTTTTTTTATCTTGATTCTGTAAAACCTTTATACAACTTGTGCTCTACATGGTTTAGACTTTGCACATGTGCATAGCTAAACCAATCTTAAAAATATTCTCCTGCCCACCCCTCCCTGCTTCTTGAGATCAACTTCATTCCTGGTTTCTCTACCTCCTCCCACCCAAGTGATGCACAGAATGGAGGTTTTGGTCAGTTCATCAGATGTCTTTGCTGTTCCTTCCTCTCACTCTGTTCTCCAGCTCCAGTGTGGGGTCCCTCCCTTAACTTCTCCAGTGTGAGTCTTTCCCATGGGCTGCAGGTCTTCATGAACTGCTCCAGCATGTGTCCCTTCCATGGGGTGCAGTCCCTTAGGAAAAGGCTGCTCTACAACTGGCACCCCTCAGGGTCACAAGTCCTGCCAGCAAACCAGCTCCAGAGTGAGCCCATCTCTCTGTGGGTCTGCAGGTCTTGCCAGGAGCCTGCTCCAGCACAGGCTTTCCATGGGGCCACAACGCCCTTTGGGACATCCACCTGTTTAGGTGGAGGTTCCTCCAGGGGCTGCAGGTGGATCTCTGCTGCATCATGTATCTCCAAGGGCTGCAATGGCACAGCTGCACCACAGGCTTCAGGGAAATCCCTGCTACAGCACCTGGAGCACCTCCTGCCCCTCCTTCCTCACTGACCTTAGTTATCTGCAGAGCTGTTTCTCTCACGTATTCTCACTCTTCCCTTCTGGGTGCACACTGTGCAGCAACTCCCCCCTTCTGAAATACGTTTTCCTGGAGGTGCTACAGTTATCACTGATGGGCTTGTCTGTGGCCAGCAGCGAGTCTGTCCTGGAGCCAGCTGGCATTGGCTCTGTTAGACACTGGGGAAGCTTCCAGCAACTTCGCACAGAAGACAACCCTGTCGGCATCCCTTTACCAAAACCTTGCCATGCAAACCTGGTACAGATATAGAGAGCTCTTCGTCACTCCAATTTTGTTGTGTGCGTCTACTGTGGCACACTAAAATCTACATCATTCACAGGTAGTATTATTATGCTGCATGGTTCAGCATGACAACACAAATGGTAAATTAAAAATACTCAGTTTCCAGGAAATAAATGTTATGTTCCTGATCATAGGTAATTGAGAGTTAAACCATAGTTTCTTTTTAATAGTTTTATTTTTAGTAGATCCTCCATTGTAATCTTTGTAGGAATTCCTTCAGAATTAATGTATCTCTGCATTTTAATAGCTTTACAGGCTACAAGGAGGCTTTTATTTAGTATTTTTTTTATGTCTTGTTCTCTTTTTAGTATGGATGCTCTGTGTAGTTCTCCTTATATTTTTCTGGAATGGTGTGCAGGTCCAAAGTGACTGCATTCTCTCTTTCAAATAATTCCCTTCTCTAACTTGCATTTGTATGCACATAACCTTTATTAAGGTCTTCAAACAAACAAACAAACAAAACGAATACATAAGTATGGGCACCCTAAGTTAAACTTTTCTGCTACTGTAAAAACATTGGATTCTACCAGTAGTTCTGCTCCAAAATTTTTCTGCTGCAGGATGGATACTAGAGAGTCTGGCACACATGAAGTCCTTGGCATTAGTTATTCATTCAAACCTTGAATGTTTATTAATATCTCTTGACTGAATGTATAATGGCACTGAGTCTGTTCCAGCTTAACTGTTTGTGATTTATTTCCTTTATACTCATCCTTAAGCCTGTCTGCTTTGACATTATATTCTCAACAACTTAGAGTGTATATACAGAAGTACAGCCTGACCTGGGAAAACTATCTCCTGCACTTTCTCACTAGGAGGGTTTTGTGGACAAGAAGAAACTTAAGCAGGCACAATTATCAGCATATGAGGGGGAGTCCTCAATAAGAGCCTTGACAATAACTCAGTGAATAAATTTCCTATTTATTTCCTATTCCACAATGGATCAAGATGAAAGAGTGATTTCTTTTTTAAAAACTGTCAAAATGCGTCTATCTCTTGGTAACTGGAAGAGCAATACATCAGTCTTGTGACTGAGCTGGAAAACACTGAACTCTAGTGAAATTTGCATCTATTTCACTCTAGTGAAATTTGCATCTGCAAAGCCCTCTCATTCCAACCCCGCCTATGTCTTGCAAACACACTGATCCTTATTCATTGTAATTACTCCATCAGAGGGAGCATATCAGATGATAAAGTACAAACATCTTAAGACATAACAAACATCCAGTCACTAAAAAAGTAACTAAAATGTAGGCATCATTTCCTGATGAGTGGTAGAAAGTGTTCAGATAATCAGTCCTCAAAGTAAGTTTTTATGAGGTTCAGTTTTACACTTTAAATTGTGTAAAATATTATAGGGTAAAAGGTTAAGTCTTTTGTGTGAAACAAAAAGCTTGATAGGACTAATCTACAGACAAAAAGTTTAAAGTAACTGAGTGTAGTGTCAGATAGAAGAGGAGGAGAAGAAGAAAGTGGACTAGGATGAGAGGCCATGTAGGATATAATAGCAAGAATAAGGTAATTTGGGAAAGAGAAGAAACTTACAGGGACGCTATCTTTTGATTTATTGCCATACATGATAGAAGAACATGTAGGGTTAACTAAGGTTATGTAGCATTTGAAACCACAATACATCACACTACACCATTGTAAGCATATTTTTCAAACATTAAAAGGCCACAAATCTAAAACACATGGTGTGTGTGAAACTGATACTGTTTTACAGATTGCAGTACAAGAAAAAGTGCATCATTTCAAATGACATTTGGACCAGCTGTCAACCAAAAAACTCCTTATATCAGTTGCAGCATATTGGATCATCCTTTATTGTCTGCAGCCAGGATGATAAAGTGTTATAGGCAACAGCATTTAGAAATCTTACTATATTTCCTGACCAATTTCATGTCAGACAATATCCTGGAGGAGGTGACTAGAAGTTACTAGTTTGTATAATGAAATTTTTTTTCACAATTTGTCAGTTGTTGCCAAATCTATGCATTTATGTAATATAGCCATATCAGGTGCTTTAACTTGCTTAAGCTTCTTTGAAGTAAGGAGACATTTCATGCCCTTTTTATGAGTGCATAGCAACAATACCTATTTCGTCACCACAAGTTAAAATTACACTCAGAGAGAAAAGAAATAAACCAGTATATGCCAGTATTGCCATAACCACTGCAATCCAGTCTCTAATATATCACAGAACCTTCATTATGTAAAACTGACAATTGTAATGAGGTTTGTAGAGTTGTAAATGAACAATGCCACTATCATAGAACTTTTCACAGAAATGTCATCATAAGGTCCCTGTTTACAGAACTTTAATGTACTATTAATTTAACCTTTTGTAACCTTAATTCTGGAAGACCAAAAAATCAGCTCTTTATCTAAAAGGGATATCAGATATACTTTAGAAGAGACCACTCTAAAATTCTATGTGTAGAAATCTGACTTACATAGAAATATTTAATTAAGTGTTTTTCTTCTACTAAATGCATTCTGTCATCATCATATTTTAAGAAACATTTTCACAAGCGTTCGGAATAAAAATTTGTTTTCTATGTATTTGTTTTCTGATTTCAGATGTCTCTGCTGCACCCAGAACCTGAAGTAGGTCTTAAAGTTTCTTTATATACTTTTTTTTTAGTATTTTCTGTTCTCTGTGCCTACCAACACCTATTCATTAACTCATTTAATTTTGTATTTAACTCTTAGATTATAAGATCTGTAAATGAAACTTCTTTCCGTTCTTACTGTTACTACTTTGTAACATAGATCTAGCTACTAATGTACGTAGCATTAATAAAGGTTCTGTATCTGATTACTAATCCCCATTCTGCTCCCAGTGCACTTTTTAAAAAGTTATAACTGCTGTAATTATAGTCATACTGCACTTGTATGTGTCATATAATTTATTAGTATATGCTTACAACTTATTTGAAAGAGTGAAGGGTACTTGAAAACACATATAAGGAGAAAAAGTAAAGACGTATACTCCTATGTGATTAATAGTTCTTATTCAGTTACATATAGATTCTCTGTGTGCCTTCTGCGTTGTCCTAAATTATTGTTGGTAGTGCTGCATGTTAGACAGAATAAATGTTTATCTGTGTGCCTGATGATTTGTCTTGAACATCTCTATACCAATAATTTGCTACAGGGTTGAAAGGCTTTTATTATTTTCAGTAAAATCAATTAACAAACAAAAAAATTGGATCATTTTTCCTTTATTCATTCTCAAGAAGTAGGCATACTTGAATTATGAAGGGATTTAGGGTTTATTTAATCCAACCTTTTTGTTTGATAAATAAACCTTATATGTTTCTCAGTGCATGGATGGTTAAACAGTATCTGAACTTTTGAGACAATTTGGATTTGGGATGAAGCACACGAAGTTTATTCAAGTTGGCTGTTACCACAACATAACTCATACTAATATCAAGGGTAAAGAAATGCTCAGAAAATTTGGAAGTGGTGATAGGTTTGTGGTCTGTCTCTGAATGGTTGTCATGGGAAGAAGCTATGTGGATCCCCTTGTCATTTCCTTCCTTTCAAGCCAGTTCAGTGTTTAAGCAAGATCTTACTGAGAGAGAACTTCAGGATTTGATTTTTAATGACAGGAAGAGAATACTAGTGGCATATTTTTCATGTTTCTTGGGCTATACCTTAAAATAAATCTCTAGCTGACTTTGAACATAACTGAATCTTTAAGGTTTCAGTTCCTTTTCCCTGCAAGGTAGATGGAAGCAATTTCTTCATGTAATGCTAGTCACTACTGTGGGATA
Source organism: Platysteira castanea (assembly GCA_013397175.1). Taxonomy (NCBI): domain Eukaryota; kingdom Metazoa; phylum Chordata; class Aves; order Passeriformes; genus Platysteira; species Platysteira castanea. The sequence goes on along the minus strand of VYXC01007327.1, from coordinate 192,560 downwards.
CTTCCACTGCCCACCCTTGGCCTGGCAGCTGTTCAGACATGTGAATAGCAGCTGTGAAAGGGACATCCTAAACTTCCTGAAAGCACCTTTGCCCAAAATGGTCAATTTAAAGGTGAAGATGACTATTAGACAGTTTAGACTAGTCTGGATATTGCATTGAGACACTTTAGAAATTAAGCGTGATTGAGCAGGAAAAGATATATAGAAATGGCATGAGAATGTGCAAAATTTTAAGTTGTAAAATTTCTGAGGGAGAGATCTAGAAGTGCAAACAGCAGTTAGCAAAATCCCTTTATGCACTGCTAGAAATCTCCTAATGACATCAGGACCTCTGCCTCGGCCAGCCAGAGCCATCAGATGCCATGACAACTTGAATCCTGTTGGGTGAATATGTCCTCACTGGGAACAGCACAGGTACACATAAAGGTGGACCCCACATCTCCCACAGAAGGTGTGTGCAAATGGGACAACCCGTATGTTCAGGAGAGGGGGCGTTTGTGGCTGCAGCCCACAGCGTCTGTGAGAGAATGTGCGTGCAGTTCTATATGTGCATCTGCATGGGTGTGAGGCTACAGTGTTTTGGAACTGCCTGTAAGGAGTGTTTCCTAGCATTTTTCAAGCTTCTAATATGTAGGTTATATATTGTACTGCTGATATCAAGCCTAAAAGAATCACTGATTTACTACCAATTAGGAATCACTAAAAAATCAATAAATCATTTTGATCTTGATTTGGTTTACAATACATGAACAGAGCAGTTTTTCCTTATGACAATTTTTTTTTCATTATGCTGGTTGCATCAATACTTCAATAACTTCGTTGACTCCTATAATAATTAGGAAAATGCATATGTATTTTTTATATATAACATATTTCATCAGTTATATGAATAATCCTTTATGGAAGGATCAAAAGTTGTGCAACAGTTGCATATTTGCTTTACATCTGATTTACAAAAGGAATAAATGTCTTAAAAAAAAGCCCAACAAGAAATAAAAAAAGAGGCACGGTGACAGTTATTTGTGTCCTAGATTAACTGTTAGGGTTTATGTTACTCTAAGAGGTGCAGGAAATACATTTCCTTATTAAATTTTCAAACCCTAAGACAGGAGTATGATCTTTTTGTTTGATTGTGGGTCTCGTTTGTTTGTATTTTTTTTGCTTTGTTTTTAGGACACTGTCTAATATTCTAAGTGAAATGCACCAAAATTTTAGGCATTCCTACATTACAAATAAACAGCAATAAAAATATTAAACCTAAAAAAATATTTAAAATGTGATAAGGTTTAATTCCAAACTTGGTAACTTTCAAGTCAAAAGGTTAATTGAAGTCCAAATCTAATCAACCTAGGCAATATTGATTTTCATGACCCAAGGGAAAACCTGTGTAGATAACAGAATTAATTTCTCCTTTTGCTGTAAATGCTGATAAAGTTCACTGAGATCTTAAAATATTCTGAAGGTAGCTCTAAATATGAAGACAAAGCACATAACACTTTCCTTCAGATCAGCAAGACTTAGAGTAACCGTATACTTGTTCTATAGGACCCCTCAGAGTGTCTGTTTTATATACGTGCCAGGGAAATCATAGAGTCATAAAATATCCTGAATTTGAAGGGATTTACAAGGATCAACTAAAGGCAACTCCTGGCCCTGCACAGGACACCTAAAGATTCACTCCATGTCCCAGAGAGCGTTGTCCAAGAGCTTCTTGAGCTGTCAAGCTTGGTGCTGACCACTTCCTGGGGAAGGGTGTTCCAGTAACCAACCAGCCTCTGGGTGTAGAAACTTTACCTAATATCAAACCTAAACCTCTCCTGACTTAGCTTCAGGCCTTAGGTCCTGTCACTGCTCACCAGAGAGAAGAGATCTGTACCTGCCCCTCTGCTTCGTCTCAGGAGGAAGTTGGAGACTGCAATGAGGTCTCCCCTCGGTCTCCATTTTCCTAGGCTGAATAGGCCAACTGACCACAGCTGCAACTTGTATGGTTCCCTTCTAGACTTTTCAGCATCTTCACTGCCCTCTTTTGGACAATCTCTAACAGCTTCATGTCTTTTTTATATCGTGGAGGCCAAAACTGCACACAATATTCACGGTGAGGCTGCCCCAATGCAGAGCACAGCAGAACAATCCCCTCCCTTGCCTGGCTGGCGATGCTGTGCCTGATGCCCCTCAGGACAGGGTTGGCCCTCCTGGCTGCCAGGGCACTGCTGACTCATGTTCAATTCACCACTGACCAGGACCCCCAGGTCCCTTTTGGTGGTTCTGTTCTCCAGCATCTCATTCTCAACTCTGTACAACAAAAAACTCTTGCTCCTCTCTCCCCTGCAAAAACACCTCAAACCCCCAAAACAAATAAACAAACAAAACCCCCCCAAAAATCCCAAACAAACAAACTACAAAAACCAAATCCAACCCAAACTACAAAAACCCACCAATTCCAAAACAAACCCAAAAAACCCAAACAAAGGAAAAAACCCACAGGGAAACCCAAAATAACAAACAAAAAGGGCTAATCTCAAATCACCATAAAAATTTAGCCAAAATAGTGGATCTTTCAAATGTCATATGGAGAAGTAACAAACAAGTAAGAAAAGTATGAAGGAAAATACAGGAATCAAAGACAAATCACAACCTATAGATAAGTGATCCAACCAAAACCAGTGTAGAAAAAAATCTTGTAAGATTATCTGTGGTTTAGACAAAAGTTACCCAAACCAAGAATATACTCCTATCAGATAAGTGTCTCAACAAATTATTTTGATCATACTACCAGGAGGATCTCTCTAGTTTTCTTTTCCAATCAGAGGAGTTAGTCTTAATAAAATCTTTCCTCAATTTGAAGCATCCTTTTTCACTGGTTCATTCAAATGCTTTCATCTTTCTCACCTCTCAACTCTTTCAAAAACTTCATTGAACTAAATCAACTGAAGTCAAGAGATTCTTGGTTCTAAAATAATTATCTTTTGATCCTTAGTATAATGCAGTAATAAAAACTATGTTTTGTACCTTTGTGCAAAAATGTGAAACTATAAACACAATACTTAACTTTCCTAATTGCATAAGGGTTTGCTTCATAGTTTGGTTGCTCCTTTACTTGCCTCTGTTCTATCTATCTAACATAAATTATTTTATGTATAGCAAATATATAGTATATAGAGATACAGGAGAAATATAATCATTAGTCTTTCTCAAACTTCCCAGGGAATAAGAGTTTCACATGTCCAATGTATCTTTATATTTCTTAATTTTTTTAAATAAACTGATAAGGCTTTAACACTTGACATCTGATATTTTGCTGTCCATAAAATATGATTATAGCTTTGAAAAAACTTTTTTTGCAAACATCTTGTCATATGTTTTTTGCAAACATCTTGTCATATGACACAACATACTGTAAACTTAGTGTTACCTTTCTCGATGTAGCACTTCCACTATATAAAGATGTGTGAGAAGCTGTTGTGATTATCACAGCTGGTAGAGAATAGTGGTAGCGCGTATTTTGCTGGGATGGTGTACTCACACTTTTATAAAGGTACTTACGAGGACATGTCAGGAACACACCAGGCTTCGGACTGACAACAACGAAAGTAGTCACAGAAGAGCCTGCCGTATGAAGAATTTGATGAGCGTTAATGTTAACTGTGATTTAGAGATTGTCTGTCTTGGAGACAGGACAAACAAAAATATCAGTTTCATTCTGCTTGTTAATTATGTTTCTTTGTAAATGTTCTGGAACTATATTATGGTATACCATATGGAAAAGTTCTGGGGAACTTACCCTTTACTGAAAGTTTTAGTTTCTTGCTTCCTTTAAGAGAAGAAGTAACTGATGAGCCATTTGTTGATTTACACTAATAACAGTTTGAAGTTGTCTTTTTTGATAGTACAATTTTAAAAAGCATTGTATCTTACAGATCACTTTTGTTTCATTCTTACACAAACCAGATCACTGTTTTTATGCTAATCACTAACTTTTTAGTGGAAAGTAAAGGAAGAGAAAGGGAAGGAAAAAGGAAGAAAGGCAATAAATAATTCTGTCAGATGTTGACAATGAAAATGTTATTTTCATAGATGAATGTTATACATATATATTGGCATGATACATGAATACTCAATATTTAATTGACTATATTGGAAAATCTATTCAATGTTGTGGTAGGAAAGATGAATAAAACTAGAGGTAGAATTTTCTTAGAAAGTGAAAATATCATTTGCTTAAGAATGAGAAAACAGTTCACTTGAAAAGAGAGTTGCCAGCATTGGAAGATCCAGGCTGAACAGGGTAAAACACTTGGGCCCTCAGAGTACTTAAGTTTCTAGGGAAATTCAGACTGTCTATTTGACTGGCCAAATACAAAGAAAATATCTGGACTCATTCATAAGAAGAAGCAGCTGCTAAACACGTACATTTCTGCCTAGAGTCAAGACAAACACAGGGCCTTAGTAATTTCTTGCACATGTAAAAAATATTCCTACTCCTGTAATGAAAAGGACACAATGTAGAGCGTAGATGAATTCTCATGATTTCTTAAATGTATCTGTTATTTTCATAGAAATCTTATCAATCTCTTATCCATATATAGTCATATGCCTCGTTCATCTCTTACTCATAAATGTAATATAAATCCCTTATATTTAACACTTGCTTTCTTCAGGTCAAAGAGTTGTCTTGGCTTTTTTTTAAAATAAGGAACTTCAGGTCCACTGCAATACTCTTTCACAGCACACTTGTTTTCTGCATGTTGAATGGCATGCTGGATAATTCCTCTGGGTCAGTAAATGAATTCTGAATACACCAGCATCTAATTCTAAATTTCCTGACAATTGCAGGACAGAAAACACTTTATGAGAAAAATGAACACTAGCAAGAATGCGTGGGAGGACTGATAGGCAATAAAGAGACCATAAGATCACAGCTAATACGAAGAGGCAAGTACTGTATTAGCATGAAGTGATTAACTTCCAGAAGATTAAAATGACTAATATGACACTAGCAAAGAAAACATTGTTCTATCATTCATATTGAGTCAAAATATGCTTGATACCTAATAGATAGTTCTTATAAAGGACACTTAGTTACCTATGCCAGATATGCTCTTATGTATCATTAGGATAGGTAATTAGCATAAGTTTCTCTCTAATTGTTCTTGATTGAGAAACTGTGGAAAATAAGAAAATGGTATCTTTCTAAAAAGCTGGCTGAATTACAGTTTTTAATATTCTATTTCTGGTAGAGTTGTAAAAAGATCAGCTGTAATATTAAGAGATATTGTAGAATCACCTGATATTTAAGAAAAGTTAATTCATTGGGAACCTGTGGTGTAATTCAGCGAGATAATGAGGATGACAAGAGGTGAAAGCCAAAGAGATTGCTAATTTTTTTCTTAAGCAATGACCTACATTGTCCTTATATTCATTTTGTATCACTGGTCTGGAAAGGAGACAAGTCAAATTTCTTAAAGTAAAGCAGAATCCATCTTTTAATCATAAAAATTACTTAATACAGTTTCATTTTTATTTCTTGTGGTGAATTTTGTGCTACCTTCTGGTATTATGTTTGCAATCGATACGAAAATATTCTATGAATGAAATGGTGATGTTTTTGGGGGAGAAGATACTACTTAATATTTACTGTTATTTCTTTTTGTACTTCTTTCATTTAAGTTTGACTTAGCAGTTTCTCTATTCCTTAGCTTCTCTCTGACTGCTCTTTTTAACATGAGAGGAAGTGAAAATAAGATGAAAAAGCTTGTGGGTCAAAATATAAAGAGATCACTTACCAATTACTGTTATGGGCAAAAGAGATTCAACTTAGGGAAAATGAATTTAATTTAATGAGAAGTGGAATAGTATGGTGAGAAACCAGAACAAAAACTAAACCACCTTTCCCCCACTCTCCTTTTTTCCCAGGCTTAACTGCATTTTTTTATTCTGACTCCCACCCTGACTGGCACTGGGGAGATCTGAGGAATGAGAGTTGTGGTTAGAGGAAGTTTGAAGGCTCTGGCACCTTGCCTGTCCCATGATTTTGTTTGTGCAGAGAGTGGTGAGAAGCTATGGTGTAGTTGTGTTCTGTATTCCATCATTTTAGTGAATGAGGCTTTTTTAGTTGAAAGGCAGGTTCAGGAAATATGTTGTTATAAATAAAATTAGTGGTTTTCACATTAACAAAGAAAAGTTAATTAGTTGGCATTAATGTTGTTTGTGAAACTAAAGAAATTTTTTGTAGAAAGTGTTGTTTGTAGAAATCAAGGACAAACCCCTTTCAAGTTTCATACCCACTTCAAGTTCTACTTTTTCCCCAAGTTACATTTTTTGCAATGTTTAAATGGTCCAGTTAAGAGTTTTGTATTAGTTAAATGTTCCTGTTAATCTTACAAGTTTAAATTGTTTGTTAGAACTGCATTCTATTTCACCAATTCCTTGAATCAAGCCAGGTTTAACAGAGAATGCGGCGCGGGTTTTTAAGTTGTTTTATGGCTGTTTCTTGATCTTAGAAAGTCCCATGGCAGAGCCAAGAAAGACTGGAGACGCCTGCGAGTTCGTGTTCAGGTTGTTTATTTTTTCTTATCTCATAGTGTCTGGAGCTGGACGACAGTGACCTGCTCCACTGAGATACATCGCAGGAGTGATGCCCAAGAAGGACGTCTTCACCTTTTTATCTCTTTCAGGAAAACCAACCAAGTTCTACAACGTATTATTGTTTATCAATTTTTCCCAATTAATTTCTACCTTTTCTTAACATGACAGTGCTACCTCCACCAATACCCATCACCATCGTCACAGCAGAAGATGGAGGAGAGAGAAGAAAGAAGAACGGGAAGGAGCATTGCCCTTTGCCCTCCATGTTCGCTCCTTTTTCTCTCCTACCTCCATAAATCTAAAACCTACATTCACCCAGTGATAAGATAAGCTAATTACACATTTTCTTTCCATTTTGTATTTCTTCCCTCAAGGTGGGTAGCTTTCTCCAAGGACACGGCTCGAACACAGAATTCTGTGCTTTCATCTCGAGTTCCAAGACTGTCTGGTGGGGCTCCAAACCCCCCTGGACAGTCAGAGGGATACTCTGGGCTGCCACAGAGAAGAGACTCCAGAAGTGCTTGCCATGAAGCTAAAATTAGCCATTGACCATTGGACTGTGAGTTGGCTCCATGGTAACCATGAATAGTAATGAGGAGCTTTCCCACCAAAGGCTCAAGTGACATCACCCAGAGGAGGGGGAGCCCAGAGACTCAAGCCCTGACAACAAGCGAGCCATTGGAAGAGACAGACGACCAGTGAAATGTTCCAATACTTCACTCCTAGACCTGAGCCAACAGAAAAGACTTTTATATGGACCCCACCAATCACCATGGACCCTGAGGGAGGGACAGTGGGCAGGATTGGGAGGGGCCATTGGGCTTTAAAACCCTGTGCACAGACTGAAAAATCATGCTCCTGCCCAGGACTAGGCTGGCAGCACCCAGTGCTGAGGGTTTTTGTGTTGGGTTAATAGCCGGTTTGGCTCCAAGATTCTCTTACTGTTGCTTATTCGTTGCCGGGAGAGTTTAATTGTATTAAAGGAATTTGGCCTTCTGTTAAAATAAACAGAATTTTAAAAACCTAAATTAAGTGTGGCCCTATTCCTGACATATGTTAAAAATTCCTATGCATTCATGTATCTGTGAAGATTTTGAAGGCTATTCTTAGACTTACATGGATAAGCTGTGACATCTTGTATGGAGTGTAAAAAGATTCACATGGGCAAGTTACAAGGCCTTTTGGAATTATTTTACTTTTTTTTTTCCATTTTCTGATGTGTAACTACTAAATACTCTAAATAAATTCTTAATAAATAAAGACAATTGCTAGTATTGTCTTGAAGCTGAATAACTGATAATGATCTTTTAATGGAAGCTATTTTTCTTTGAAATCTCTGTTGCATCGAGCACGGCTGTGTGCACATGCAAGTTCACTGCATGACATGCTGTGATCCTCCCCAGCGAAATATTTTTAGAGGCACCACCAGAAGCACTAGTGATAGTATGCTCTTTATCTGCTAAGGAAACAAATTTGTATAATACATAAAATTTGTGTGATTCATAAATACTGTGGTTCACACCAAATGATGACTCTGTACTAAAACTAACAAAGGATTGTCAGAACCCTCTATAATCAAAGGAGAAGAAATATAATTTATTATACTTCAGCCTACCATTGTGAAATTCTGCCAAAAAATAAGTAATGTTTTGTGAACACCTGCAGAAACATTCAATATACGTGATAGTGATTAAGAGAATAACTGTGTGACCTGAATTGTCTCTAATACCATTCCACACCTAGTGCTGATATGCATTTGAGAAAGCCTAGGATCAGTGATTAATAATATGAGAAGGAATTTATTTTAATTTCCTGCTAAGTTCAGGCTGTATAATTTTGACAAGTGATTCTAATAACAATTCCATGATCCTGGAAGAAAAATACACAGACCTTAAATTTGGATTCAGTAAATGCATACTAAGAAAATTCCAGTATATCCCTAGCAAAATTTTTTCATTAGTTAACAGCACTGATGTGAAGACCCTAAATCTCACTGTATCAATTCTCACAAGCAATGTGGTTTTGGGTTGTTTTTTTTTTTCTTTTTTTTCCCACCCTAACTTCACCTTCCAGATATTTTTAAAATCCTTTTTATTTTTATCAGAATGTTAAAGACCAATTTTTCCTTGTCATCTGTGCTGTATTGACTCCAGCTGGCAGCTAAGCCCTCATCCAGTCTCTTGCTCACTCACTCCCCTGTGTTGAGATAAAGTTGAGATAAGGATAATGTAATAACTGTAGGGAAAGGAAAAAATGAAAAACCCCGGAAGTTATGCAAAGGCAATCACTCACTTTCATCATCAATCTGATGCCCAGTCAGTCCCTGAGCAACAGCTACTTTGGGAAAAACCCCATCAACCTAAACTTGACATGGTTTTACTGTTCATCATTGTGTTATATGTCATGGAATATCTCCGTGGTTAGTTTGGGTCAGCTGCCCTCTCTGTGTCCCCTCCCGGCATCTTGCACATCTCCAGCCTAACTCACTGTGGAGGCAGAATGAGAAACAGGTCAGAAATCCAAAACACACAGCCCCATATGGGCTGCTGTGAAAAAAGTAGCTCCATCTGAGCCAGACATAATACACACCTCTCAAAATATGTCTTTGCTAAACTGATTGAACTGATCATGTATGAGGATATGAAAGATTGCAAGTTGGGATGTTGAAGAAGGGGTATTGTAGTCCATTCTCCTGTTCCCATCCAGTTGCAGTTCTACTGAGTAGTCCCACTGGATCAACCCTATAAACCAATCTTTGACACTCTTTGTAATCTCATCAGGAAGAACAATACTTCAAGTTTTCTTGCAGGAGACTACACTCCTTATTTTACTGAGTATGAAGATGCCCCTGTATTGATTGATTGACTCATTGATTTGGTTTGTTGCTAGAGAAATAAAAACAACCCCACACCCAAACTTCTGCTTTTTCTATGCTACTCTAGCTTCCCACTGAAGTTGCTCTGTAACTTGCTTAAATATAACTTATGAATATAACATTTAATAAATTATGCTTATATTTGTACGGTCTACCTGAAAAATGGCTCTTTAAATTAGCATATTAGTTTACATATGCATAAATGTGTAAGTTTATATATACATAAATATACACACACACATATATATATAAATATATATATAGTATATACAAGACCCATGTTCACAGCTATTTTTAGGCTTTCCACATCAAGTAGGTGACAAATATTTGCAAATTAAGAGCAGAAAAATCAAAACAAGAAAATGAAAGACATTTAAAAATCAATTTACTAATCAGATCATAAAAGTTAAAATATTTTGTCAGTATTTGTGAACAGAAAAATAGCCAAGTAAAAATTTTTCTATTAGCATTCAATGTTTCCAATGCATTACTTAGTCTTTAATATCTTTTCTGACTGTTTTCAGATTTATTTCAGTTGTTTTCTGCATAAGCTGTTCCAGGGTTGATAGACGGTCCTCTGATGAGCAATTTGAGAGGCTGCCAAATAAAGACTTGACTTAGCCAATGTAATCTTTCATAAAATTATTTACCATATCATGGCTTTGATAAGATTAAGAAATTCAGTATAGCTGATCTACACCTCCATGTCCAGGTTTTGGTTTTTTTTGAGAGTGGTGTTTGAGAAAGAAGACACAGATAAGAGAGAAAAGAGAAAATGGAAACTTATCAGTCTGACATTTACCATAGAAACTGGAAAGTCTTTTCGAAGATTAATATTAATAATCATACTTGCCTGTCATTGTAGAAAATGGCTTATACAAGTAAATTAAAAATAGTTATGCCTTTAATTATGTGAAAAAATTAAACTACAGTATACAGAAAATGTACCTGAGACTTTCCAATATTAAGCAGATTTAAAAAAAACACTAAGAAGAAAATTGAACAAATGATAATTTATGCTTTATAGTTTTTTAAGAGCAATTAAAAACTACTAAATGTGAATTTAACTTACTTAATGTTGATGATGAGTTCTGGTAAGCTGAAGTGGTTGAGATCAAGAATAAACCTTTTCATGCCTTTGAATTGTTTTTTGGTTATTAATTTGGAGAAGGTTTCATCTAGATAGATATTAATGAATTTTTGTTTGCATAAATAATTTAAAATAGTGCTTTTCCTGAGTGAAAACAAGATCTTACACGCAGTTCTGTAATGAAGGTAGACTGTACTTTTTGTGTAGTCATTAAAAAAAGAAAGGCATTCATGTGGTTGACTAGCACTTAAACATGCCAGCACCTCAGGGAGTTCACAAAAGTCTTATGACTGAGAGATCACACAGAGGAACAGAAATGGGATCACCTCTAATCTCTATCAAAGGGTCCTTTACGATCTTGAATGAGTCACTCAAGGTACCTGTGCACTAAGCAGAACCAAGTTGTAACAGAACTACCTTGAAAAGCAAAATTGACACAACTCTTAGGGTCACGTTGGTAATTAGCTGTAATAAGTGTAGCACTGTAAGGCTGTCTTAGCTACATCTCTGTACAAAAATACTTTTTGTTTTGGGAATGCATCCAGCAATGACTTTACCGTGACTAAGGCCATTCTCCATATGCATGCTCCTGCACCATACTTAGAGACACAGTCACACCACTACATACCTTTCTTGTCTTCATTTCTCTTATAGTCCTCATTTAAGTTTAAATAGCATCTTTTCTCATCAGCTAATTTACTACTAATTTTCAAACAGTCCATCACTGACAGAGGACTTTGCTGCAAGATGTAGACAGAATTAGTCACGCTGTTCCTTAACTGTAACAGTGGGAACACACAGACTTTCTTATTCTTCTCTCTTTCTCTCCTTTCTATCCTAATTATAAATTGATTGAACTGTAATTTCTACAAATTCTTTTTTTTTCATACAGACATCTTTGGATCTAATTTGCAGTGTAGATGGTCTATTGTGTGACAATGAAGACTAGAAAAGATATGAAGACAGAAGTGGATGTAAAATGCCCAGTGTGGAAAAAAATTGGCAAGAGTTTTCTAGATGGGGAATAGCACTGGCATAATTTTCCTTGAAAGATTTAGTACTGGATACGTACCCAAATAAAGAATTTCATATCTTTTTTCCCCAGAAGGTTTTCATATTCTTTACAAATTATATAAATCACCTCAACATTACAGGTATGGCATCACAAATCTACATTTTGTCTAAGAAGAGAAAATAATATTTGTTTGTCATATTTACTCTGGGAATTATGAAGTGTGTCTGAAGTCTCTGCATAGGGAATGGGAATAATCTTATAAAAGATTAAGTGAACAAAACCATGATGACTCTTCGGCCTTTCCCACACCATCATATAGATAGTACTTGCTTAAACTAGTCTACATTTTAGGCAGATAAGATTGGATAAGGTTAATTTCATCCTGTGATACATACTCTATGTCAGACTAAGAATTACTAAAAGCTAAAGGTTAAAGAAAAATTAATTCTTTATTAGTTAAACAGGATGATATAAATGTCTTTCATACGCCAGCTCCTGAAAACCCATTTCTGTATGGGCATTTGCTATTAATCTCTTTATCTGCTACTTATTCTGTCTCACAAGAATTTTCCTTTCAGTCAATTTTTACTCTAATCCTTTTACAAGTTTTCTTTGCTTTTTAAAAGAAGACCCCTCCACTAGATCATGATTCACTCACTCCAATTTTTAGTGTACCACTGCCTGATTTTTCTCTTCATTCTCACTCCAGACAGTAAATACTGGAGGATCCCTTAGACCACTTCTTATTCTCCACCTCCCCTTATCTTTTTTCTCTAGCTGCCTGCATCCTTTCCTTTCTGTTTTATTATTTCACTCTTGCTTTTCTTTTTTCCTGACCATATTCTAGCTTTTCTACAAAGAAAATCCATATCCCTGAGCTTTAAGAACTAGGGTGGAATTCAACTATTTCCTTACAGCTGTAAGAGTAGTTTAAGTTAATAGGTTGTCTAGATAGTTAATAAAGATAAATAAAAATCTTCAGAAGGCAATTTTTTTCAAAATTAATTTTCTCAGTATAGTAAATGGGTCAGTTCTACTCAGATGCATTTGTCTGTTAGTAAAAGGCACCTAGACCCTTAACTTTAAATAGATTCCTTGATTTTAGACAGCTTCTTCTCTCATGACTCCCTGTAAGGCTGACAGATGAGCACCTTATTGCCCCTTAATGGACAGTCACCCAATACAAGCACTCATCATTCTTTCGAATGGTATCCACTGTATGCTCACAGCTCTTATTTGTGTTTTCCTGGCTCTGAGAATCCCCATTCACCTCAATCTAGTGCTCAGACACAGAATTTACTATTGTTGCCACTGCCTGCCTTGCTGAGTGCTGATTTTGTGTGTTCAAATACTGTTTTATGTGTGCATGTGTATATATCTACATTGAAATGCTATGCCAATAGTATTTAAATACATGCAAACATGGTAACACTGCCATATTTAGGTTTCCAAGTACATTTATGGATATATGTAAGTATATAATTACTGAGCAGAGCTGATATTGTTCAGAGGAATTTAAAAGAATTTCATTTAACATAGCAACATTTATCATTAGCACCTTATTAGGAAATTTTATTTCAAAATTTTAAAAAATCAGCTTTATATGCAAGAAAATAAATGTTTGATGAAAATAAATATTTAAACACACTTTTTTGTGTGTATGACTTTTTCAGAAATGGTAGAATAGAGTGTTGCTGGAGTATTTATTGGAGGATTTGTTATTCATTCTAAACAGTTTCTAATGCTTATGACTCCTGCTAATTTCTGGTAAAATTTAAAGGCTTTGAGGGCTTGTGTTGCAGTCCAGTAATGGCCTGCACCCTCCCTGAAGAAAGCTTTGCCCATAGAAAGAATCAAGAACAATACTTTTGGTAGATATTCATGGATGTTTTATTTCTCTGACCGCATGGCAGCCAGGAGAGACACAGACCCTGCCCCGAAGACCCAGGAATCATGGGACAACCACAGTTTTTGGGGCGGGAAAAACACCTATAACCAATAACGAACAGGATAACATCAGGGAGCCTGGAAACCCCGTGTAACCATGCTTCAGCTTCCATGCCAATCCCCCGGGGGGGGCGGGGGGGGTGACCTCCACAGGCTTGCTTGTGGATATGCTTGGCACCCATACTCTACTTTTAGCTAACAGTAAAAGTAGGTGGTTTTTGTCAGCTCCTGTGAGCTCAGAGTGGATATCTGCCTCTGAATTTAGTATCATCTCTTGTGCTGCTCTTCAATGCTTCAGCTTTCCAGTGCATTTGGTCACTGGAACTGAAGGACATAAGAGAGACTGGTGTGTCCTCATTCTTTTGTACCAGTCAAAGATTAATTCAGGCTGGAGTACAGTAAAAGGATGGTGTCCCTGTTTGAGACAAAATTCAGAGGAATGTCCGAATTTAAACGTCCTCTCTTAGAAGGCAGGTTACAGCCACCCCTCCCCCACCAGGTTCGGGAAAAAATTTTCCTTGGAGGAAAGTAAAAGGGAATAACCTATTTATTTTAAAAACACATGGGAAAAGAATATTGCTAAATGATAAAACCTCTCACTGTGGAGAGAAACCTGAGAAGATTTTAAAGTCCTTCTGTGGGTGTGGTCTCTCTCCTCCTCTTTGGAGCTGGGTCAGCTTGGACCCACCTCTGGGCCTCCCAGATGATGTTTTGATGTTGTTGCACAGTTCCAGAAGAAAATAAGAAGAAGCCGAAGTCCCAGGGAAAAGAAAAATTTAACTCTCCATCTCTCTCAGGAGAAAACAGAGCCCAAAGCTGTCTGAAAAGCAAGAAGGGTGCTTCCTCTGCTCCTCTCTCTGCTGCAGAAGCATGCAGATAAGTACGACCTTGGAGCACAGAACTGCTTTGAAAAGTTCTAGCTTTTTTTCTTCTTTCTCTTGCACTCAGTTTTAAAGGCACAGAAAGGCACAAGAATCACGCCTGGGCATAGGGCAGGCGATATGGGATACAACATCATAAAGTCACCCCAAGACAGATGGTTACTCAAATGGCCAGTTAAATAGATGACTTATTTTTTTGAAGAACACTAAAAGAAATATATATATATCTTGATTAGGAAAAGAAGATCAAGAGTGAATACAGCTGAATTCTTCATGAGTTCTCCAAGATGATAAACACAAAGACCAAAATATCTGAATAGATAACTATGTATAAAATGATTAGGTTGAAATTTAAGATGGGAGATGCTTCACCAACAAGGTGGCACTCTAGGACAGCATTCTTCCAGGAACAGAATGAGTGAAATTACTGTAGGATCAAGTTTGATCTGCAAAAGAGATGATATGTAAATGTTGGCTGCCACAGTACAGAAGTGAGCTTGGCATGATTTTCCATCTCTTGAACTAATTTTCCTCAGTTATGCTATTGAGATATTTTCAATTTCAGTGAATTCATTTCTTACTCATGGCAGTGAGAGTAAATTCATATACAATATTCTTCTTGTGCTTGTACAAGCATGAGGAAAGATGCTGACACAAGCACTCCGTCATCTTCCAACTTGACTACCCCAGTACCAGGATTCCTTCCAGAAAAGTTTTAGAAATAATATGTTTTTATGTCTTTAGCTGAGCATTCATGTAGAAGATCTGGACTAGCAAAATAATGATGTTTAAAATATAGCTCTGCTGTAATTCCTGAAAAGCGAATGGGAAGTGTTAACACTTCCCACCTGGTCACTTATAAATTAAACAAAATTCTAGAAGTAATGCAAAAATGTAGCACAAACCAAATATTTTCATAATTTTATAAAATATAATTATTTTATTGTGTAAAAGATAACTGCATGGCTCAGCTTTTTTCTTCTAGCAGTGCTGGACGTCTGGGCTGAATTTGGTCTGCAGTGTAAGAATTACATAAAACTTAGAACAATAATAACTGCTTAAGCTAGTGTGTTTGTTTCTTTTTCTTTAGCCAATGATGTTAATAACTAAAGAAGTTTTTGAAACACTATGATATAAATGTGAATTGACATGAATAGCACATTTTGGTGACAGAAAAACCAAAAGCTTCTTTTCCCATATTTAATTGAAATTGCATACAAGTAGACAAGACAACATCATACATTTAAAAAAAAAAAAACAAACAAACAACCCCAAAACCTCCCCAAAAAACCCAAAAAACCCCAAGAACTGATGAACAAAAGGCAAAGGAGGGGGACGGGGAGGGGGAAAACTCCAAAACCTTAGATCTTTAAAATCTTCCTTACAATTTGAGTTTTTCAGAGGTTGAGGTAAATGAAAATTTGCCCAGCATCTTTTATTTTTCTTTAATTGCAATCACATATTTATTTAGCCACAAAGTGTAGATGCATGAGGCCTGTAACCTGCACTGGTCTGCAGTGTGTGAGCCTGACGTACAGCTTCCAGTGACTGTCCTGAGTAGATGTGTGTATATAGATAACAGCAGAGCTTCTAACCAACACAACTGCCTTTGAGTTTGGTTCCTAAAACAGAATGATAAAAAAAGCAAAGGGAAGGAGATCATTCAGTTGTTGTGTTACACTAAGGTGGAATGTCAGATAGGAATGAATTGTATCATAACTTGATAGGAAACTTAAAGCCTAGGGATATAACATGAAGCAGAATCTGTTGGCCTGGTCCAACATATCATTTAACCATTTTTGTCTGAATTCCTACTGAACCATACATGCCTACCTTTCAAACAATGCAAATTAGATCAGATAAACGTATTATCGCCATATTTATCCACAGACCCACAGATTGAATAAATATACAATTTATTTAATTTAGCTAAATATAGAATTAGTTCTCAGTCAATGAAAAAATATTGGATTCACAATTTTTTTCTAAATTTTTATTTTATTTTTCCTTAAGACACTAATTGCCTTGACAAGCTTCCCTAAAACTTCACAAGAAACCAGTACCTCCTCTTTGAAATCATCTTATTCTCTTTTCCAATGTCACTGTTTAGCCTTCTTGCAAAATGACAGAATCATAGAATTATTTAGGTTGTAAAAGACCTTTAAGAACATGATTCACTCCTGGCAGGATTTCTCTGGGAAGGTTGGTTGGTGACTTGTATTTAAGAACAGTAGTTTTCTGGCAATAAGCATAGATTGATCAGTGTTTCTCTACTTCTAGATTCAGGTCTCGAAACCTCTGAGGTTTCCAAGATAAAATGTGCCATGAATAGAGAGTCAAGTAGTGAGGTACTAATATGCTACAATGCTGAAAAACAGGCTGTAGCACAAAACAAATTAAGCAACTGCAATTTTCAGTGAGATATTGATTTTCCACTGAAGAGTTGATTTGCCTCTACATTTTGTTTTATGGTTTCCTTTAGCTAGTAAATGTGAGTTATAGCCACTGGTGGGTGAAAGTTCAGAGCAGATTTTAGTTTATCCAAATTGTTAATACATCTTTCTACCAATAATTTTCAAAAGAGGTGCTGGATATCCCAATATCCTACAATAGTAATACCTGGTGGAAATGAAGGATTTGCAGACCTCTTAACACATACATTTAACAACAAAGTGATAATATTTTCCTTTAAAAATAAAACTTTTAAACTAAAATTATTTTTCGAAGTGTTTGAACAATTCGATCAATCAGGATGTTAATAAACATAAATCTTTAAAACGAGCAGAATTTAAGCAAACATTTGAGGCACATTTCAGGCTTAGTAAGGTCTGTGTCCTTCCATTAGGGGTATTTTAGCCACTTGGAAATATTTCACAAGAACCATCAATTTTTCAGTCAGGAAAATCAAAATATAAACTGCTTCTCTTTACTACCTTTGCTGAGCTAGGACATGCTGGATATCGAATGTCACACAAGAACTGTGGCCCAAAGTATACATATGGCATATATGCCTTATGAACATGAGGCAGAATGCATGTTACTGAGCTTTTATTCTTTATAACTATAATGATGCAATCTAAAGAAGCCTGTTAAAATGTGTTTTTTTTCTTGTGGGCTACACAGAGTAAGAAAAACACAAAACTCAACTGGGGATGGCTCATAATATCAAAGTTAAGTGGCAGTTACTGTGGGTAAGGGATTCAAAAGTCTCAAAAGGAAGAAGTGTGAAGTAAATCAGAGTTGTTGATGATCCATGTGATGAAATTCTTGATTCTACTGATCATAGGACACACATACAGCAACAACCTCTAATCATCAAATTCAGATTCAAAGAAACAAAAACATTTGGAAAGTGCTTATGTTTGACATACAAGCAACATTATTGCTAAATCACAAGCAACATTAGCTGTTTGATATTTTCCCATAATTATTTACTTATGATTTTGAAACAGGTTTTTGCTCCAGTCCCATCAATATTCAAGCCAATGCAACATGTCCTTATTCCTAGTTCTGAGATAATTTGGGTGTGCAACTCCTACAGGAAAAGTAAATTGAATTTTCTTTTTTATGAAGAAGCTGTCCATCAAGAAGTGCTGTTTTATCTAAAACTTCCTTTTTTGAGAGAATATGTCAAATTTTGACAACATGATTTACAAGGAAAAAGTTACATGATATATAGCTCATAGATTATATGAACAAAATCAAAATATTTTACTCCAATGTTATTAGAACTTTTCACTTCAATTTATGTTCCAATTCTGATGATTTATACTACACTGTAACAAAAAAAAGGATTTGAGATTTCAAAACAACATTAAAATATATAGTCTTCTGAAATATCTAAAGTTTTTTGTTGTGCTTCTAGTATAAGCAAAAGACAAAGCACAAAATAATTTGCTGAGATGAAATTAAATGAAAAACTTCTTTCAGAACAAGAATGTTTTCCTCCATTCATCTCCTCTTTCCTTGATTTGATACAACTTTTAGTTCCTCAGCTATGACCCTTCTTTTCATTTGAAGGCCCTAAATCAGACAACCATGCAATCATAGATTCAAAGAATGGTTTGTATTGGAGCAGACTTTAGAGATCATTTAGTTCCAAGCCCCCTGTCATGCGCAGGGACATCTTCCACTAAACAAGGTTTCTCAGAACCCCATCCAACCTGGCCCTGAACACTTTCAGGGACATGGACTCCACAATTTCTCTAGGAATCCTATTTCTACGTCTCACCACCCTGACAGCAGGGAATTTCTTCCTGATATTTAAGCTAAACCTATCCTCTTTCAGTTTAAAGCCACGCCGCCCTGTCCTATCACTACAAGGTCTTGTAAAAAGCTCCTTTCCAGCTTTCCTGTAGACACCTTTAGGTACTGAAAGACTGTTACAAGATCTCCCCAGAGCCTTCTCTTTTCCAGGCTGAAGAGACTCAGCCTGTCTTCATAGGAGAGGTGCTCCAGCTCTCTGATCATGGCCCTCCTCTGAGCTCACTCCTACAGGCATGTGGCCTTCTTATCTTGGAGTCCCCAGAGCTGGATGAAGTACATCAGACAGGGTCTCAGGAGAGGAGAGTGGAGCGGCAGAACCCTTTCTGGACATGCTGGCCATGTTTCTTTAGATTAGCAGCCCAGGACACAGCTGGCTTTCTGGACTGCAAGCACACAATGTCGGGTCATGTTGAGTTTCTTATCCACCAACAGCTCCAAATCCCTCTCTTCACATCTGCTCTCAATCCATTCTTCTCCCAGCCTGTATTTTTGCTTTTGGTTGCCCCAGCCAGGCCCAGGACCTTACATTTGGCCCTGTTGAACTTCATGAGGTTTGCACGGGCCCATTTCTCAAACCTGGAAGATAACATTGTAAGACAAAATTTGATTCCATCTTCTATATCTTGAACCTAACTTACAGTTTTTTGCCTTTTGTATTTTGTTTATTCCCCATCTTCCCCATCATTTTCACACACATGTTGCATTTTCACTATTTGGTAATCTTCCTCCAGCCCTCTTGTTATAGAAATTGTTTGTTTAGACAGGTTAACCAAACCCTGATTAGCCCACTTCAACTGGGACTTGTTAGTATTTAGTCTTGATTACTGTATGGGCTCCCAGGTCTTTGATATGAGCTATGCTACTGGTTTTGCTACAGGAAACATCAAAATTTAGGTAGCTTTATGAAAGACAGCAGTATGGATCTAAGCTATGTGAGAGTTTATTAGAGCCCATGTGATTATGCTGCAATTAAGTGGTAATTTTTAAAATGTTTATGTTTCATAGATGCTGGATGATGGAACCTAAAACACTTCAGTTTCAGGAACACCGTCATCCAAACTCTATCTACTTAAAATCATCAGGAAACAAACAAACAAGCACAAACTATTCTAAGTGGGTAAAAAAATTATACAAAATAATGATTATTTTAATTTCCATATTTTTTCTTTTTTTTTAAAGTGAGTAAGTTCAGTGGAGAAATATACAGCTCATACGTAAAATATATGTGAACATTTTAGCTATTCAAGACTCGAAGAATAATTCTATCTAGCTTAGAGCTGCGAATATGCATGATAGAAAGAAATGCCAACTCTCTTATCAAAATTCAACTTAATGACAAAACTCTATGAACCACAGAAGGCTAAGAAATAGGCAAGGGCAGTCACAAGTTATGGTGACCTTTTTTCCTTAGCCTTTAAGACCCAAAACTGATACCACATTTAGGGATTCGTTTCTAAAATTGTCTCTTCCAGTGAAGTGACTGTGCTTTCCAGGGTCTCTCAGGTGAAGCATGGATATGACAGGGCTGAGCTGCCTTCTGTAATTTATTAATGAAAGTAAATAAGATATGGTAGGTGGAGATATGCAGAACATGCACAGATAGATAATGATCCGTCAGTCAGCTGCAGGCTGTGGAGAAAATGAGGACATCACTGTTCCCTTGAACGTATGCACTGTGCTCTACAAGGATATGGCCAGAGGTGGGAAGGAGTATGGATCTACTTTCAGTCCCTCTGCAGAATGCTGAGAACTGCATATTCCTTGAGAACTCCCTGCTGAAGGTACTGTCTGAAGGCAACCCTTGGATTTAATAAATCAAACGTTCTCCAAATGCTGTCACTGGTCTTAGTGAATGCAAGGCAAGATTTTTTTTTTTTCCATGCAGCAAGAAGCAACCTGACTACCAAATAAAGTAAGAAGGATGTAGTCAGCTTCCAGACATATCTGCTTCAACTAGACCTTCCCAACTGTGATTTGTGCAGTCATTCCCCTGTGTTGGTACCTTATCTATGCATCATGTGACTTGACTTTGTATTTAAACTTGGAATGTGAATGGAATTTTTTTTCCTTCCTTTACTGTGTTTCCTGCAGAAATATTTTCATACCTCTTCTTTGTGATAAATGGATTGTAGAAACAAATGTTATATGCATATAATCATGAGTGCTTCTTTTGTTTTGAAAGAATATTAATGTATCCTGTTTTAGCAGTAGTTAAAAACTGTATGTCCATTATTTTGCATATTGCAATGTCTCTAGTAAGCCTAAATGAAAATCCTTATTTATAATAGATTACTGAAGTTATTTTAAATATTTAAAATGGTTGCAAATGTAATTAAACTGAAACACCAACATGCATATTATTGAATCATTTATAGTTTGCAAAATATTCTACCAGTTTCTATAAATATGCAGACTTAGGACTGCTTTGTAGCAGACCGTTGCTACTTTGCTCACAATATCACAGATTCACAGTTCCATATCTTTATATAGAAGGTATGAAATAAAGTCAAGATATTATCAGGCATACTGTTATTTTTAGCCTTGTTGGCCTCACAGTTTCACAGAGAACACAATATACCCAGTGATAGCTGCAGAATAAACAAATTAATTACTGTTAGACCTCTACCCTGGACTTCTTCTGATGTCTTTACTTCAGTAAGAATTCAAAATTTTGGAAATTTCAACCTCATATTTTGATGTTTGTATAATGAATTTGATCAAGACTATGTTATGTTGGTTCTCTGCAAGAAATTGGTATATATAACATAATAATTATTGAGGCATTTTTACATGGTGCATTTGTTATAATTTCAAAGACCAAAATATATCTTTAGGTCAGTGAAGTTTAGTAGGTGATATCTCAAGCCTTTCAGCTACAAGAAAAGTTGCAAATTATGAGGATAAGTAGATTTAAGAAATAGAAGTAATTCGAACAGGAAAGATTTTTTTTTGTATCTGTGTGGACTAAACTAAGGGGATGTCTGTGGGGCCTATATACTCACTAATGTGACCCTACAAAGTTCTGCAGAGTACAGTGGGCTTGAAATGTCTGGATACAAGCCAGATTCAGTCTGGAAGAAATATAGCTTCATTCTCACAATCCTGCACCAAAATAATAAATCTTTTCTCTCCAGACTGCAGTGGTTATGCAGCTATACTAGCTCTCATCTTCACAAGCCTTGGGAACTACATTGTGTTCCTTTGTATCGTCTAAATTCACCCTCAGCATTTGACTTCAGGGCAAGTGTATGCACCTTCCTTTTCAGCACAAAGCTTCAAAGACAGAAGCTATGTACACACTGCTTATTGTGTCAGGGGCATTTACTGCAATGACAAATTTAGGCACCAATACTTCTCAGATTTGACTGTGTTTGTTTTCAGAAAATTGCATTTTAATGAACTGAACTTTTGTGGTATACCACAAGACATCATCTAGAAACTGTAATTCTGTGCTAATGAAGCACTGGTATTTTTCATTTCCAGTTAATTTCTTCAGGGATTTTTGTTTGATTTGGCTTTTATTGAATTGAGACATTTTTCATGTAGGAGATGTTAGCTGTTTACATAGTTAATGTTATCAGCTGGGTTGAAGTAGAGATACAGCCATAACTAGATTCTGGATGCAAAATGACTCCTTAATATTTTCCCTTAACCTGAACACATATGTATAAAAGGCTGTTATGCTTATGGTAGAAAAGAACCAGCAATGTGCCCCTACTGCAAAGGCAAATGGTTACAGCAGACTCAGAATTGCCAGCAGGTTGAGGGAGATGATCCTTCCGGTCTACTCAGTGCTGGTGAGGCCACACTAAAAGTACTTTATCCAGATCTGAGATCTTCAGCGCAAGAGAGATAAGGCTGTATTGGAGACAGCCCAGAAAAAGGCCACAAGAATGTCCTGGGCAATCACTAATGTATGAAGTTTAACAAAGTGCTGGATCCAGCACCTGGAAAGGGGCAACTCTGTATGGATGTTCAGACTGGGGAATGAGAGGCCCGTGGAAAGGGATCTGAGGGTCTTGGTCAATGGCAAGTTGAACATCAGTCAGCAGTGCCCTGGCAGCCAGAAGGGCCAAGAATGTCCTGGGGGGCATCAGGTGCAGCAACGCCAGCCGGGCAAGGGAGGGGATTGTCCCGCTCTGCTCTGCACTGGGGCAGCCTCACCTTGAATACTGTGTGCAGTTTTGGGCACTGCAATATGAGAAAGATATTAAACTATTAGAGAGAGTCCAAAATAGAGCAACAAAGATGGTCTTGAGGGTAAGTGATTGAGATCACTTGGTCTGTTCAGCCTGGAGAAGAGGAGCTGAGGTGGTACAGGTTTCGTGTGAGGGGAAGAGGAGGGGCAGATACTGATCTCTTCTCTCTGCTGACCAGTGACAGGACCTGAGGGAATGGCCTGAAGCTGTGTCAGGGGAGATTTAGGTTAGATATTATAAAAAGTTTCTACTCTCAGAGAGTGGCTGGGCACTACAACAGGCACCTCAGGTAAGTAGTCACATCACCAAGTCTGACAGTTTAAGAAGTGTTTGGACAATGCTCTCAGGTACATGGTGTGACTCTTGGTGTGGTCCAGTGAATGGGCAGGAGTTGAGCTTATATGATCCTTGTCAGTCCCTTCCAACTCAGGACATTCTATGATTCTATGATCCTATGATTAAGGATCTGGTACATCTCTCCTTTGAGGAAAGGCTGAAAGCATGGGACCTGTTGAGCCTGGGGGAGAAAAGGCTGAGGGAGAAATCTTATTAATGTGTGCAAACACCTGAAGGGAGGATGCAAAGAGGACAGAGCCAGTCTCTTTTCAGTGGTGCCCAGTGACAGGACAAGAGCCTACAGGCAAAAACTACTACAGGATGTTACCTCTGAATATGAAAAAACACTTCTTCACTGTCAGGGTGACTGAACGCTGGGACAGGTTGCCCAGGGAGATTGTGGAGTCTCCCTCCTTGGAGATACCCAAAGGTCGTCTGCGCTTGGTCCTGGTCAGCTGGTTCTATGTAGCTGTACTTGGGCAGATAATCCTTGGAAGTTCTGCCCAATATCAACCATCCTGTGATTATATGAAATCACTTTCTATTACCTACTGATAGAGTGCAAAGAGGAAATGATTATATTTGCCATGATCCATTATATCTCCAAGACTTAATTTCCACATTGTGTGTTTAGGTGGAATGGATCTTGTACCAGGTGGTGCTTCTGGGCATGTACAACTTATGCAGGGAGTCAATTGTTGGAATTCTTTGGGTCTGTTTTGCTGAGGGGTGCTCTGGAGGTGCACAAATGAGCGACTTTTGAACAGGACATTGAATGCCTTGTAAGCACTCCTGATTGTGTACCACAGGACACTAAAACAGAAAAATTCACATCAAAAAGAACACATTACAGTAATTTGTTAATGTGGAGCACACAGAGAGCCTAATCTGTATCCCAAATCAATGGCAGTACTTACAATAAATTATGAATATGAGTTAAGACAGATCTGTTTATTTCTTTTTCCATTTGCCTCTTCCTGGAAATCAAACCATATTTGTCATATTTCCAATTTATTATAATTTTATTTATTCTGATTACCCACAAAGTCAACATATTTTAATTCATACTGATGTGTGAAGAGTGCTCTTTGCTGTATTTGCCCTTTCTACTCTATAATTTTGTCAGAAACAGGAGTATGTGTTGTGGTTTGACGCTGGCTAAGCACCAGGCACCTACAAAAAACTATTCACTTCTTTTCCTCTGCTACATCTGAGCAGAGGAGGGGAAATTAAAACAAAAACCTTCATGAGTTGAGATAAGGATTATTGAAAAAGACCCACTTAAAAGCAAAATAGGCTCAAAACTTAAACAGTATAAAAAAAGATTTATTATTAGCAGAATTATAAGTAAAAAAGTGTGGAGAAGGACAGGCTCGTCAGGTCTCTCCCTTACAGAGAAGTCCCTTGAATGGATCATGATAAGCTTGTCTCAGCTGTCCCCTGGAGGGATGCCACTTGGAGGGAGCAGTCCTCTTGGTTGGGGTGAGATCCTGTGGAGGAGGCTAGGCTTGGCACATCTCTCAGTTGGAGAGATGCCCCTTGGATGGGCTGTAACATGCATACCTCAGTTGTCCCTGGGAAGGAAAGAGCAGTCTTCTAGGTTAGGGTGAGATCCCACCATGCTTTGGTGCCCATGTAAATCCCTTGTAACCCATTGGTCCCTCCCTTTGGGACCACCTCCACCTTCTCCCATAAAAGTACAGCTTCTGCCTGGTTCAGGGAGGGTGGTGCTGTTCTTGGCCCCCTCCACAGAGTGCTGGACAATAAAGGCTACCTCTGTGGAATCGCCACACGGTGCTCCTGTCTCTCTGTTCCTGAGTCAGCCTGGGATTACCTTGCAAGGCAGAGCTGAAATCACTGAACTGAAATCACTGCTAAGAGCTCATAGCTTACAGCCACAGGCTGTCCCCTTGCTGAGGTATCCTGGCGGCCAGAGGACTGCCCGAGACCCCTAGGAAGCTGTCCCTTGCGAGACCTCTCTCTGGGAAGGTTGCGGCATCTGGGTCAGACTACCAGACCCCAACGGCCGCCTCAACAAATAGGGTGATGAGAACTAAAGCAAGCCTTCAGGACACCTTTCTTTCCGAGTCCCTCCCTCTTTCCACTGACGGCACAAGGAAAGTAAACATGGGGTTTTGGTCCCAAGTGTTTCACTTCTTAAATGTCTTTCTTCAGTATGCTTGAGGAAAGAGTTTCTTCTGCTGTGCCGTGGGATCCTTCCCACAGGAGATAGTTCTCTGTGAACTTTTCTAGTGTGGCTTTAGCGTTCACAAGCAACAGTCCCACCTGAAGCTGCTGCAATGTGAATCCCTCCCACGGGCAAAGCAGTCTTCCCATAACTGCCTAGTGTGGGTCATTTTAGTTTATGGGGTTTAGTCTTTAAGAGATGAACTGTTCTGGTATGGAAGCAAAGGCTCTCTTCCTCTATTTCTAAAAGCAAGCATCATCTCTCTCTGTTCGAGTTCCTCACTAGATTACAGCTTTTCAGTATCCATGCACTCCAGTGTGAGTACTCTTCCTCACGGGCTGCACGTGGATATCTGCACCCTGCTGTGCACCTCATGAAGTATAGGGAAACAGTTTGTTGTATTATAGTCCTCACCACGGCTTGCAGGAGAATCTCAGCTCTGGTGCTTGGAGCACCTCTTCCCTCTCCCTTTTTTTCACTGACCTCGGTGCCACCATGTTGGTTTTCCTCATGTGTCCTCACTTTTCCTTTTCCTCTGACTTGGAAGAAAGTTGGTGTCTGTAAGTTGCAATTGAGAGGTTGATCTCATCTGGGCTCCTCATCAGGGAATTGCTTGCCATGTCTCTCGCTGTTGGCCACGTGGTCCCTGCTGGCACCGCACAGTGGTCCCGGCTGCGTGGTCCTCACCGGCACCCCACAGGTGGCTTCAGCCTCAGGAGGGGCTCAGATGCTCTGTCCCAGTCTTGGGAAGGCCCTGGCTGCACAGTCCTGGCCTCGGGAGAGCTCTGGCCATGTGGCCCCCAGTGACCCCCCTCTGGGATGGCCCCCAGCAGCTGCCTCACCACCCCTCAGGAAAAGAAAGAGAGCTTCCCATGGCTTTTCCTTTCTTAAATATGTCATCACAGAGGTGTTACCAACTTGTCTAATCAGACTAGTAACCTGCCCATCGTCAGAGCCTTCAGGGATTGTCTCTGTGCTGGACATAGAAGTTTTGAGCAGCTTTTCTCCCACCGACTAAAACCGGGCTCTGTTGGATCAGCTCAGTATGTCTCAAGTTAGCATAGGTTTCAGATACTACAGTATACATCAACACTTTCTTTTCTGAGGTTAACCTGGCTGGACTTCCTGCCTTTCCTGCAGCTAGACCTTTCCAGCAAAGCCTAAGTCTTATTCCTTGTGTTGCTCCTCTACCCACAACCAGTTTCTCTACTTGTATAAATCACATGTCTCAGCTTTGTATTTGAACCTTTTACCTAGACTTAGCATATTGAATCTGTGCACTTTTTACTTCTAAAAAAACCTATATTAACCTATGGGATTTTGAGCCTAAGACAACCTTCACAGTGAAAGTCCTCACTGTGGGAGACTGGTATGCCAGTGTCACAGAGAGAGAGAGATCATAAACACAAATCTAGCAAGACTGAGGGGGCTGAAGTGGTTGAAAGACACCCAGTAGTAGATAAACATCCTGATGGTTTACATGCAAAGATACTAAGATGACCCAAACTTGAAGAGCACTAGGTGGTGTAAGAAAACTGGCCCTTATGTCATGGGTGTGCGGGGCTCTGCTCCTGCTCACCACCAGTGTCCAGGAACTTTTCCTTTCTGAACCCATCTCAAGGACAGCAAGGCAGCTTCTCAGCAAACCCAGCTCTGTTGCCAGCCTGGGCCTTTTTCAGAGGTTTAGGGTCTGGTCAGAAAGTTTAATGATTTTTGTTTGACTGTTTTTGTTAGAGTAGAAAAACCTACCTCACTTACTTACATAAATGACACAGTACTAAATTTTATGGGAAAATAAAGAATAATTTCTAGAAAAAATTTCCAGGGAAACTGTACCTAAAAATTGGTGAAGCTGAGGGCCACTTATTTTGTCTCTATCAATATTGTACTCTCCATCACAAATATTGTAAAGGCTGTAGATGTACTTGGTTAGTTTGGGAACTTACTGTACGAGCACTATGTAGGTATGGGCACGAGCTGGTCATTGGATAGAATGAATACACTTTGGGAAATGATTTTCTTTTTTATTTTCAGGTTACAAAGCATCAGAAAACTCTAATAGAGTGATATGTTTAAGAGACACAGCAGGGTTTTAACTGAGAAATATTGTTGGCATGGGACAACTCACATCTGAGAACCCATTGGTACTATTGTATCATCTACTGATTGTGCTGCTACTTCAGAAAGCAATGCAGGATGGCTGGCTAAATTGTTTTTAAAATCTCATCTTGGAGACCGTTTTCCTCTCTTAAGACCCCAAGTGGCAAAAGCAATTGAAGGCAATATAAAACAATAAAATAGATGTAATATGAAGGCAAATAGGCAGGAGACCTGATAGTTTTCTCTCCAAAACAGCAGGAGATGGTAAAAGATAGCAGAAAAGGAAGAAAAGAAGTGAAATAGGGGTATAATCAAAAGTCCTGGATCCAGTAACGTGACTTTTAATAGCAAATCATAGACCAGTGGGACAAAATCAAGGACCATTTTTCCAGAAACCAAGAAATGAAACTGGTTTTTCTTTCATGTTTTTTAATTTTGTAATATTCTTTTAAATAAGTAAAACATGAAAAAAAATTTAAAAGCTTGTAAGTTGTTCAAGACCATAGCTTCTGCTGCAGATTACTGTGATATATGCTACCAAACTGCTAAAAAAAGTTAGAAATTCAAATATTTTTAATACTCAAGTGTATGGGACATTTCTTTCATACTGTTTATTTCCTCTCATATTTTGTTTTCTATTCACTCTTTTAAATTTTTTTTTCCTTCTATCAGTCTTCTTTTGGAGGTTTTCATTGTTTTTCCTTCATAGAATTTATTTGAATATATTTAGCAAAAGAAGTAAGAATATTTCTTCTGGGAATTCTTTTAAAATGTTTGTTGTTCTTCAGGATAAAAATTTTGATGTGCAGTGCAGATTTGGACATTCTCTGTGCCAGTTTCTTATGAAAGTATTGACTACTATGACTAATAGGCAATGAGTGGAAGCTACACCCTTTGGAAAAAATAGAGGTTTTAAACGTAATATTTGGTACATCAGTAAAAGGAAAATGAGCTAGCTGAATAAAATCTACTATGCTAAAATAAGAATGAGCAATAAATTTAACAGCCAGAATGGTACAACATTCTCACCAATTCTTATTTGTGAGACATCATCATTAAGTTGTTAAATTTGAGCATAAAAAGCAGTATTTTCTAAATAAATTTCAAGTTTCATCCACACTCTTTCTAGCTATTGCATTGATGAATTAGACACCTGCTCTGTTTTCTCTGAAATCAGTGGAAAATTGATTTTAATAGGTAACAGAAATCCTCTCAGAATTCAGATGATCTTTCAGTGCTTAACTGAAAACTTTACCTGGGTAAACATCTGTTAATGATAACAAAAATTAAATCAGAAGAAAACTCACACATTACCCTTAAATGAGTATGAAAAAATAAAATCTTTTGTACTGTAGGTAACAGCTGCTCTTACTCATTTATCTCAGGGCAAAATAGTATATACTTGCATTAGCAAGTGTTCTGTATCATACTGATGATCCTTTCCATTTGTAGAGGAAGTGATTATTTGGGAGTTAACTTACTTATTCCACTTTTACCCAGATTTCTATAGCATAACAGAAATATCAGCTCATAATCAATGAGCATGTTACCTAGTTACATTCCAGATTTTTTTTTTCTGACTGTTCAAAGCACATTCTTGGTTTTTTGGGATGGTGCAACCATAGAACAATAGCATTTTCTGCTTGCAGTGACAAAACTGCAAAGGATTTAAGGGTAGAATGTTTAAAAATAGTTGCATGAAAATCAGCCATTTTTTATCACTGCCCTGCCTTTTCAGTTCTTAATGACAAGAAGTATGCAGTTATCATCACTTTTGCTGAAAGAAATCAAGACAGAAAAGAAAGCAGGCCGTGAAGTTAAGAATGCTAGAGACAAATGCTTCAGCTCTGGAGAATAATGTGATAAACACAAGGTCTGCAGAAAAATGACTTTGCCAGACAGTGTGATCACAATTCCTGCCCAGAGAAGCTTGAAAGTTACATTGCTAACTAGGCAGGAAATTGTACTGATCTTTTTGCTGTATTACAAGCATACTGTTATAATGTGATTTCTATTGAAATTTATTTTGGTAGCAGCACAGAAGACTCACTTTTGTTGTTCATTGTGTGTTTGCTTTTTTAACAGTTTGAACTCATCTTGGTGCTGTGTAACAATATACTTTTTCTCAAACTAAATAAATTATATGGATTAATCATGACATTAAACGCATGTACAGAAAACTAAAAAACAAATCCCTCCTGAAAAAATTACATAAGGTTCATGACTCAGTCTAAAATTCATAACATCATTCTTTTAATATGACAATGGAGCAGTTCATTAGAAAACAAATAAAGAAAAAAAGGTTATATTCTTAAAGCCTTTTCAAACAGCTCTAAGTATAATGTTAACTGCAAATTATGCAGAGGTAACTTATCATACGAGTAACTATTGAAAGAACGCAATCTCCCTGTCCTGATGGGAGTTTGGATTACATTAAATGTAATTGTTTTATGTAGTTCTCCTATAATAAGTAATCTGGTGTCCTGGTGACATACTATTATACTCTATATTTGTTTAATATAAAGATAACTAAGAAGAACCTCTTTATAGTGTGGGGGTTTTGTATTTCTTATATAGCGATAGAGTACAAATAGTGATGAAATTTAATTCAGCATCTGACTGCATCCATGTTTTCATATTTTGTGTGTAACAGAATGAATAAAATATATAGTGATGGGAAACCCCTCAAAAGTTTCACATTTTAAAGCCGTGTCATGAGAAAATTCACATCTCCCAGTGAAAAAGACCTCTCAGTGTCATTCATAATGTCCCATTCCAGCCACCCCTATCCTGATGGATCCTCAAAAATAGAACAATTATTTAGTCTTTTTATCTTAAGAACACCTACAGCAGCCTGAGGATGAAAATAAAGTAAGTGCTAACCTTTTTTGCATTACTGAGAAATAAGGTGTAATATGGTGTTGAATGAGTATTTCTGAGACTCTCTTACTATTCATCTTAAACTGTGTAGTGTAACTATACCAGATTATGATGTATTCACTGTGTAGTCATCTATTATCATATATTTAATTCGTGGTGTTACAGTCAGGAAGAAAAATAATTCAGATTACAAACTTGAATACTGAAGCATAACAGTAGCTCAAAATAAAACCTACATATGGATTTTGCCATTAGCACAAGAGATAAATTCTTATGCTATGAGACTTATGGTCTTGGTTCTAGTAGTATACTAAACTATTAGCAGTCATGATGGCTAATAAGTTTTACAAAGCATTAAACTGACCTGGGTATTGCTAAGACATTCACATATCAGGAGATACCTGGAGTACCACAAAGAGAAGTATATCTGCCTATGCAATCACAGCAATGTGGAAAAACAGAAGATGGTATTAGCAGGGATGAAGAGAGTAATATTTTGTGACCTTGCAAAAATTATACACTAATACTAATTTTTATCACTGGTTGTTACTGCTTGTTACTGTCCCTACAATTATTTGATTTGACAAGGAAAGTTATCATTGTCCCAAATTACAATAACAGAATGGGCATATTAGGCACTAGTGACAGAATAATTTATGAATCACGTAAGAGCTTATAAGCAAGTACTGCCAGCACTTTAATTTGCAGTGATGGAAACCAAGAGTTGGGGACAGCTATCTTAGCTATAGGGTGAAATTCCCTACAGCCTTCTTTTAGGAAGCAACAGGAGAAAAAACACATGAAAATGGAAAATAATGAAGAGTTTGATCCTACTCTCCACTGGAAAAAAAAAAAGATCTTCTCATTAATTGCAAAAGAAATAATAAATGTGCTCTTCAGATAGCTGTTGATGTTTTAGCACAGGATAAAAAGAGAATTCAGAATCGTGGTTTATAGATGTAATTTTGTTAAGCAAAAAATAAGTGGGGGTAATGCTGACTATATTAAGTGAAATGGCTCCAGGAAACCTAAATTGTTTGACATGTAATTTAAATATTTGAAAGGTAAGATACACTTGGATTACGTTAGGGATTTTAATAATAATAATTGATACATGACTCTCTACAGACTTAAGAAAGGATATTTCAAAGTTCTCACGTTGGCAAAACATACCCAGGAAGAGGGCTTTGCTTATTCTGACGATATAGAGTTGAATATAGTAACTGCAACTCAATTTTGACAGCAACAGGGAAAATAAGAGAAAATATTTATCTTTTCATCAAGTCTTAGCTTTTGCAGATAAAAAAGTACACCTATATGGATCTGCTAAAATAATAACTCGATTTTGGGGCAACTCTATGTTCCTTGCAATTGTCAGTTTCTGTTTACAAATCGTGAGCCTACAAAGTATTTGCCATTTTACTGTCAGCAAAAATATGCAATGTTTTTCTAGATACAGAATTTTATTAGTAATAAAAATTAGTCTTTCTGTTGGAAACTTGAGGAAACCCTACAATCAAGATTTCTTTCTCCCAACCTAGACAAAGCATACCAGACCATGCTAAAAGAAGTAGTCTCAATCTGTATGAAGAAGTAAGTAGATGATGCATTTAAAAGGCCATTGTAAAATTTACTGAATTTACTGGCTTCCTCTTATAGGTCTTACTTTTTTTGTAGTCAGTGGAATTTTTACCTGTGCACTAAGAGCACAAAGGGAAATGTTTGTCTTACTCTATAACTGATTTGAGTTGATAGAAAGCGAAGAAATGTGAAGATGCAATTTAAAAAAGACATTTTAAAAAAATGATTCAGACAATGAATTAACTTTACTGTTTCAGATACTATATAGGCTGAAAATTTTTGTAAGTCTTTTTTTTAATTGTTTGGTTTTGGTTTTGGTTTTCCCAGGCCCTCTGCCGTAATATGTTGCAGTGGGGTTAGCCTGCAACCTTCCCTGGCAGACAGCTTTGGCCCGTGGAAAGAATCAGGAACAATAATCTTGATAGAGGTTCATGGATGCTCTTTATTTTCTCACAGCCTCATGGCTGGGCCTGGCACAGACTGACTACAACAACTGCCCAAATCGTGTGAACACCCACTTAAGTACAGGATTCTCTGGGCGGAGTTACATTTGAAAAGACCAATGAGGAACAGGATTTAGACACAATAGCATCAGGGAGCTTGGAAACCCCGTGTAACCCAACCATGCTTCCACTCCCAAGGCCCATCCCCCCAGGGGCACCTCCACATCTCACCCTTTTATTCTAATTAAGAAGGTTTCTCTCAAGGGTTTTAAAGCACATAATTTGAAACTGAATTGACACACAATCACAAAAACAATTTCAAAAGAATGCAGTCCACCCCTTGGAGTCCCCAACATTCAAACAGAATTTTTCTGGAGCATTCCAGAGCTAGCAGAAGAGAGACGGAGGCTTTCTGAGCACACTTGGTATGGAAACAGAGGCAGGAGAGGATCTCCTTCCTTTGTTACTGTTAGAACTTTAAACAATGATAGTTAATCTCTTCCCTCCCTCTTTTTATTCCCCCCCTGGTCACTGGAGGGGAATTGTGGGAAAAGGGAGGTGCATAGGGAAACCATGGGGTGAAAAAGGCATTAGGAATAAAGTTGGGATAATAGGATGGGGGCAATTTGGGTATAGCAAAAAAGGGAAGGGTAGAATGGAGGTAGGGAGGCTGCAGGTATGGATATTGTTTAGAATAACTGCGATTTTTTGCATATTCACTTCCTCGGACTGGAATACCCCCAGGCCCTGTCACCTGCGCTGCCTGCAGTCCCATCGGAGTTAGCACAATATCAAATTCTGCAATTTCCGCATTCCCCACGCTCTGGAAGTATTTTTCAAGGTTATTTTTTTAAATGGCAGTTCTATGAATGAAGACATCTTCCCCTGTGTTATTTCTTTTTATAAATCCATAATTTTTTATGACATTATACCATATCACGGTCCCCAAAACCCTCGTTGCAATAAGCCTTTTGTCTCTGTGTTGTTGATGCTGTTTCCGATTTGCTGTCTTTTTGCTGTTGGTTCGTGCCTTTTGTGATGGTACCGTGCTGTGATTTACAGCAGCCTCTGCAGCCTTTTCTGCGCCAGGGCTTCTCAGGTTGTTCCATCCCACCAGCCATGCCGTGCCAGCTCCAGTGTCTCTGTCCACGCTGGGTTTGGTCACGGTCTCACGTCCACTCACCGCTTCAGCTCCCACTGCCGTGGCCGTGTCAAGGCCACCTGTGCCTGCGCGCTGTGGCTCTTCTCAGGGCTGCCACTGCTCGTGCTCCCTGAGTTCAGCCCTGCCGAGCAGGGCCCCGCCAAGTCGCCCTCTCTCGCTGGCTCCTTGCCCTTCATGGCACAGCCCGGGCCGGCCCTGGGGCCACGGCTCCGCTGGTTCAAGTGGTTCCGGCAGCCCTGGCTCCACCGCTCTGGCCGCTGGCTCTGCCGCTCTGCTGTAGTAACTGAGTTCTCTCCACTCCAAGCCGCCGGAGCCGCTCTGGCCACAGTCGAGGTGCCTGCCCTCAGCGCCGTGGTGCCGCCCATCCTCACGGCGCTCACGACGCTGCTCGGCGCTGGCTCCACTGCTCCGGGTCCATGCACACCGCTGCCACTTCTTGTGTCGCTATAGCAACCATGGTCTTTTCTGCTCCACGCGGCCAGAGCCGCTGGAGCTGTTTTGCGTGCCGGGACTGCGGTTCCTGGCTCCCCACCCGTTCGCGGAAGCCGCCTGGCCACCGCGCTGCCGCCTCTGCTGCCCACAGGCACGCTGCTGTCCTCAGGCACGTCACCAGGGCGTGAGCTGAGCATGTCCCATGCCTCCGCCGTAGCCGCTGCCAAAACCGAGGCTCGGGCCAGCCCGCCCGCTCGCAGGAACCTTCGGGCCGCTTCTCTCAGCGCGCTCAGGGCCTGGGGCCATGGCCGTGCTTGCGCTCGTGTGGCAGGGAGCTCCGAGGTAGTGGCGGGGTCCGCAGTAAGACACGCACCGCTGAGGGGACACTCTGCAGGTACAGTCATGGGATCAGAGGGCCACGTGGTCTCGGCCATGTGATGGTGGCCATCTTCTGCCATAGAACCATGCACGTGGTTCATAAGGGCTTCATTGATTACAGAAAATGTGTAGAGAGCTTTTATCACTAGTACCTGTTTTGACTGAACCTTTATTTCATCCAAAATCTTGTGCCAAAAATCACTTAGAGGAGTTCCAGGAGGATTAACGTTAAAGAGTAAGTCCCGAGAAACATAGAAGAAGTTTTTGAAAAGCCAGTCACAAAAATGTTCTACATATCCCGGAGTAATTTTCGTGTTTTGCTGTGCCAGGATTTCTTTAATTTCCAGGTAAATTTCCTTCTGTGGCCCAGACGATTTCCCACGATTCCTTCATAGTCCAGAGAGAACAGCCAAACCACTACAAGGAGAAAAGACCCAGGGAACTCTTACTCACTGCTTCCTTGGATTTTTCTCAAAATCTTCACTGCTCTTCTTAAGCTGTCTTCAGGGGTCCAGGGATTGTTAAAATGCCCAAAATTCTCCACCATCTCTTGCAGTGGGGTTAGCCTGCAACCTTCCCTGGCAGACAGCTTTGGCCCATGGAAAGAATCAGGAACAATAATCTTGATAGATGTTCATGGATGCCCTTTATTTTCTCACAGCCTCATGGCTGGGCCTGGCACAGACTGACTACAACAACTCCGCAAAATCATGTGAACACCCACTTAAGTACAGGATTCTCTGGGCGGAGTTACATTTGAAAAGACCAATGAGGAACAGGATTTAGACACAATAGCATCAGGGAGCTTGGAAACCCCGTGTAACCCAACCATGCTTCCACTCCCAAGGCCTATCCCCTCCAGGGGCACCTCCACAGTAATATCCAAAAGAATGTACCATTAGATTTTGAAAAATACTTCTAAAATATTGAATTATTTAGATTCCTATCTTAATCCCATTGCAATCAACCAAAGAAGTCATAGTGATTTATTTGGCAGCTGAATAAGATTGTAATTAAATACAAATCAAGGCAAAAATATGTGCTGACCTTCACTATAAGCAGGTTGACTATACTACTGGACTTCATTTTGAAATACTCAAAGAGAAGTTCTATCTTCACAACACATTTGGAAGGGAATTAAATATTTTTCTCCACATACCTTTCTAAAGAGCAGGATTTTAAACTTCTTTAATCAGATAATTGCGGGGGGGGGCGGGGGGGAGTGTTCAGGTTTTTTTATTCTGCAGCTGGTTGCAATCCTGAGAATTTCCTTCTTGTGTAAGAGTTTTTTAACTTCTTTTTAACTCTTCGACAAAAAGAACACTTTTTAAAAGGAAATTAGTAGAAATACCCATATCATTCTAATTCATCTGTAACAGAAAGAAGACCCGGATTCTGACAGTTAAGCTGCGTATAGCAGAAGTGTGGTTTAGATTCTGTAAGAATGTTTTGTATTTTTATTACCCTTTCAGTTAAAACAATTCTGAAATTTTTTATATGCATTTCCTAACTAACAGGCTTACTAGAAATTTCTTTATTTCAGTTGTTCTTATAACCTCATTTTTGCTTTATTGAAATGTATAATCCAGTGTAAAGGTGTAAAAAACTCCAACAATAACAACCAGATCCCAAAATAGTAATGAAAAATGAATTCTGTTTATGCATGACTTATGAGACACTTAAAGCCTATTCCACCTCATGTCAGTCAGTCCTTAGTAGATCAGAAATTTATGAGAGATTTTGTTAACTTCTAATTAATTTGATTCAATTTAGGAATACCATTTTAAAAAATGGATAATTATAATTAGCATTCCCCCCACTCAAAAAAATCCAAACAAAACCAGCAGAAAAGAAGCAACTTTCTCAGGTTCTTGTACTCCCCTATTAATCAAAACAAAACATATCCACAAGATTTGATCATTATAAACTGCAATATGAGAAAGGAAGTGACAAAAGAAACATCTATCTGATGATATTGAAAATGTTAGCCAAATGTGGCTATCCAAGCTGCATTTTAACCATGACCCTGCAGTAGTGATTAATGAAGTGCTCTGGTTTATTTTCAAATTCATGAAAGTCTTGGGTGCACATAAGTCAGCTCTCATCTCCAAAAATTTAGCAGTAGATAACAAAAGTTTAAGTTGTTTCACTCTTTTGCTCTTCAGCTGGTCATAATCCTGGCTGTCAGAGAAAAAAAATCAAAAAATCAGAATTCTCAACTCTAGATGATTTCTTTTTTTGTATTCTAATTTCCTCTCCCTCTTGAGTCAAATCTAAATAGATATTTTTCTTTAAAATCACAATGTGAAAATATTAACGATTTTAAAATTATAGCATTATTATTTTTCAAAAATATGTCTGTCAATTTCAAATAAATAGTTACCTTGTATAAGGTCAGATAATATTTTTTTTTTTCTTCCTAAGAAAATGATGGTAGCAGGAAAGTATTTTCATTAATGTAAGAAAAAACATAGTAAGAACGCTATGGTTTCCCTTTTGATTCATCAGCACAATGGTTTGCATCCATATCTAGGTTGTGGAAAACTTTTGCTTTTCTCTCATGTCTGAAGGGATTGGAAGGAATTCATGCCACTTCTTTGAAGAGTGTTGTGCATCTGCATATCACTTTTTTGAGAACGGATTCTCTCTATCCCTCTTGGTAAAGAGTTTCATTTAGTCTGTAATATTTAAATATTCGTGTACTTCATTCAAAGTAAAGAAACCAAAAACTGTAGTTAGTTTGGGGCAGTTACTTGCTGTCAGAGACTGAAATGTTATGGTCAATGACTTAAACATTGTTAGGAAGGAGTTCGCCCATTACGGCAAAACTGTATAAAGAAGCTGTGACCACCAAAACCCAACCCTACCTGAATATGCCTAACTGGAACTTTGGACTGTGAGTTAAGACACCTAATGGAACTTCAGATAAAATAAAGGTGACACTAT
Source organism: Platysteira castanea (assembly GCA_013397175.1). Lineage (NCBI taxonomy): Eukaryota > Metazoa > Chordata > Aves > Passeriformes > Platysteira > Platysteira castanea. The sequence goes on along the minus strand of VYXC01007327.1, from coordinate 155,256 downwards.
TGTCCAATTATCTCGAGTCTAGGGAGAAATAATCAAAGCTGGGGGAGAAGAATGCATTCACAGGAAAGCCAAACCCAGTTCTGAAAATCATCTGTGGCTGGGTTCGGGGTGGGGGAGGCCACAGCTCACAGATTCATCTGCTGAGGCCAGGTTTGCACACACTCCTCCCCAGCCAAGGAGGAAAGAGGACAGTTTTGGGGTGTGTGGTGTAACCTTTTGTCAGAGGGAGAGAACACCCATCCTCCCTCACACAAACTGGCTTAGTTGTAAAACCCCCCATGCCGGGAAGGCCACATCCATGGGACATTCACGTGAGAGACAGCTTAGGGGGTGTCATAAACCATCAAAGCCCCCCAAAGTGCTCCCCAGACTCATTCCTGAGGTTTTGCAGCAGAGCATTGCACGTGATGCAAAGTGATGCGACAGATCAGAGTCTGTTAGACTCAGCAAAAGACAGTGACAAACTTTCCTGCACTCCCAGGGGAGATACCTGAGTATTCCCACCTGGCCCAGGAAGACCACTTGGAGAGGATCAATGGGATGCTGTTGGGATCCACCGCATGGTGATATTTTCTACTTAATCTGCCACACTCTCTCTCTCTCTCTCTCTCTCTATTTCCTGGTACATAACATCCACAGTATTGACTTTGGCATATGGTATCATTTGCACCTTAATTCAGGCAAAGGCATCTCTCTAAACACTTTAATAACCAGCTCTTAACACTTGCCCCAGTGAAAACCTTAAATTGAAACCTTCTAAAACCAATGATAGAAACATATGATTTCTATAACTAGGTTGACACAAACCCAGTGAAACAGATGTAATTTTTAGTGAAATAGAATATTCACTTCTCTCCATTTTTTCTTTTTTTTTCCAAGAAAAAAAAGTTATGTTAGATACGTTAAAAACGAAAATCTGCCTCTGACTATGGACTAGGACTTCTAACAGAGGAAGACACAGAAGACAGTCGGTTGACAGTTTCCTCTCTTCTTTGCTCTTTTTGAATGAGTAAAAGACATAGCTTTTAGCAGTTGAAAAAATACAATAACTGATTGAAAGAGCTCTGCATGAGATATATTTCCAAAAATTATTGATTATGATAATTTCATTATAAGAAGATAATTTCATATAAGAATGTTGTCAATTTCATATAAGAATGTTGCCTGTGAATCCCAGTTTAGCATAAAATTTACATTATCTACTACTTCACAGTAAATTACAAGGAAACAGTGGTTGAAATACACAAACACTTATCCACAAGGGTTTTTCTTTGATCAGTATCAGGGTGGTATTTCTTAAATAAGATCTAAGATCATCTTAGTGGTAATAAAAGGTGACTGTAAGAAAAAAAGGCAAAAGAAGAGATTTTGGTTTTAGTACTGAAGGCACGTATGGATAGAATCCAGTAGTGGTAAAACCTTAGGAAGAATAAGCACACTGGAAAATGAAGTATGCTAATAGCAATACTTTGTTCTGAAGCTCTGACACAGCATTACATATTTCTTGTTCCTGCTTTGTGAGTACCTCTGGTGTGCAAGAGAAATCACATTTCATGATATGGGCCCAAAATATATTCCTGGTATATATTCCCCAGTACATGCTCCAATTACTTACTGACATTTCTCAGCACAGGAGTGTAACAGAAAAGTGGTGTAGTAATGCAACAGGAATTTTATTAAACTCATTCAAATATGCATCTGCACTCATTGATGTAAATGAGATGAATAAGCCCAGGCAGAAGTAATCAAGCTCAATGCAATGTTAAATACGAACATTAAAAATTTGTCTTTTTGACATCCATAATTTTTAAATTAATGATGGTTTTTTAAATCTTTTCCCCATCCTGGTCAGAAATTCTTCATTAAACTAGAATTCATTGTAAATACATTTAAATTAGTTCAAGGCAGAATTTGAAAGTCAAAAGTATACAACAAGTGCCTGAAATTTAGGATATTTGAAAATCATCATCAATTTTTGTTCCTGGTAGACTGCTACAGATGGTTAGAAGTAGCTGTATATTTGCAGGCTCTGGTCCTCATAAAACTGAGAAAAGTAACATTAAAATGAGATTTATTTTACAAATCAATTAAACCAGACAAATCAAGTAGATCAATTAAAGCTCCACCAACATTTGAATACAGATTTGTGATCTCAGATAGAGTTGATACCACCTGACTGACTTACAAATTCTACAGATTTTAAGTTCTCCAGAATCCACTTAACCAAAAAGACAAGGGGTTTCAACCTCAAGGAATTACCTTAGGTAATACCTTAGGTGATCTGAGCCATGGGGAGAGTCCTCAACTGCAGGCCCAATGCTCCAAGGAGAAACTGACTCAACTGATCTTTCTGCAAGACTTCATTTATAGCCCATTCAAACCTGATCTTTGGTCAAATATGGGCTGGACTATGAGATCTGCAGAGCTCCCTGATAGACTCAGCTCTTCAATGCTAGAAAACCTATCCTCTGTTCCCCAACTAAAAACCCTCTATGTCATTAGAAGATAAAAGTGGGTACTGCCACTGACAGAACATTGATGGCGATAGAATAGTGAATGATATTCGGTCTCTCCTGGGGAAAAGAAAAAAATAAAAAACAGTAGTGTCTTTTTGTAGCCCGAAAATTTCTGGTTCACTAGAGTGAGAGATTGGAAAGCTGGATGTCTTGAGACATTTTGAAATGCATGTGTGTGTGGGAAGGGGCAGGTCAGGCCTTGCCCTTGTGAGGCAGTGCCCTGCCCCACAGCCCCTACCCCTAGAGCCTGTATCCCAACCTGGCAGAGCTGCCAGTCATGGCACACTGCAGGCAGTGCTCCACACTCCCCTAGCCCAGCTCCTGAGTGGCCAAATGACCAGAAGTCCCACCTGGAAGGGGGTCAGGAAGGCCAAGGGGTATTTAAGGTCGAACATGAGACCATCACTATCTGGACCCTACCTCTTCTTGGATTTGTTGCTGTTTCCAATACTGTAAGATTTTGCTTTTCATTCACTTAGGAAGATATCTGTCTTTTTAGCTGAAGAAGAGGTTTTAGAAGATAATGTCCAGCAGATCATCCACCATTATCCCCACATCCTTTAAAAATCTTCACATTCTGAAACGTCCCATAGCATTTGTACTTAGATAAGTGAATTATATGTGCCCACAGTAAAATATGTACTACTTTATATGTATTGATTTATAAATCTATGTCTGGTACCATGTTGGTGTCATGTTTACTATTTATCAGTCCCCAGGCATTGCACCATCGGAATATTTTACCAGTGATTCTAACATTTATGTAAAAGAATAGCTAGAATCAAAGGGAATTCTGGGATCCATCTATGAATGATGTTCAGCAAATGATAATTCCATATTTATAAATATTTTTGAGAATTTAATGAACCTAGCATATTATTTTTGTATTGTTTTAGGGTTTTTTATATATGTATATACATATTCAATTGTACATAATATCATTGCTACATTAGTGTTGAAAAATAAAATCATCTGCATCCATTTAAACTGGACCATGTATTGTTTAGTCAGAGCAACATGAAGAGTTTCTTGTCTCCTTTATGATATATGACAATTATTGAAATAAATGTGTAACTTGTTTTCTCTATCTCAATAATGAATAGGGAGAAGGGAATTAGTTCTACCTCTATCCTTGCACCCTTTCTTATGCAAGCATAATTTGGCTTTCACCCATGTCTATAATATAGGTTGCAACAAAGCAAGACCTTGGCACCAGTTCTTTGTTCTCATAAATGCAGCCCAACTGCACCACAACCTTCCGAAAAAAAAAATAAAATCCATTTCTTAATTAAACCAAACAAACAAATCTTTCTCCTTTTCCTTCCTGACCTTGTAGTCTCTCCAACTCTCACTTCCTTCCCTCAATCAGAGAAGTAGAAAGTGCTCTTATATAACTATTTAGGACAGAGAAAATAACATAATTAGAGTTTAAGGTCATTCATCAGTGTTGGTTTTGAACTTCACAGTGATTCTGTGTCTTTTTAAAGGTTCATGAACTTCTATGTGTTAATCAGTTAATGTGTGGAAGCTTATTAGCAGGCATATTTCAGATTTCTATACAAGATGCAGACGGCAGAGCAGATGCTATGGGCAACACTTGAGATCTGAAAAGTACAAAGGCAGATTAAACAAAAGCAGGAGACAACACATACACAGAAGTTAAGTTGCAGTCATTTAATTGTCAGTCCATTTTATCATGAGTCCACATATGTTCTGAAGTACAGGCAATGACCTCAGTCCAGCACAGAACTTAACCATCTGCTTAACTTTTATCATTCTTAGAATTTAAAGGAAGCAGAGAAGTGCTTAAGCTTAGAGATTTGAATCTTTTGGATATCTACATGTTCTTATTGGACACATTTAATAACAGAGGATAGACATACCGTTTTTTTCAGATTTCAGAAAATTATTTGAGTTACCAGCATTCAGTAGAAAAAAAAGATATTCAGCAAAATTGTAATTCAGGCACAAACTAGGATACCTAATACTGGTGAGTACTTATGCATTGAACATCTAAAACTTGGCTGTTGTCTGTAGAGACCTGGAGAGTACAGTCAAAAGAGCCAGCAGAACAATTTGCTCAATCTATTGTCCACCCACGGAAAAAGACCTCCAAGTCCTGTTGACTTTACTGCCTTAAACAAGCAGTTTTTGGAAATCTGCCTCACTTACAAACTCTTAATTACATATTCACACATAAATTTAAGGTTCTTTGCTCTAGTGGGGTCTTCGCAGCCTTCCCTGAAGGCAGATTGGGCCCATAGAAAGAATCACAAACAATATTTTTGATACATGTTCATGGATGTTTTATTTCTCTGACCACATGGCAGCCAGGAGAGACACAGACAGACTACAGAAGACCCAGGAATCCTGGGACCACCACAGTTTTTGGGGCAGGCGGACACCAAGGGCCAATAGGGGATAAGATTCCCTTAGGGAGCCTGGAAACCCCATAGACCATGCTGGGGCCCATCCCCCGGGGGTATGGGGGGGTGCCCGGGGGGCACCTCCACAGTTCTTCACCTCCAACTGAGTATTACTGTTAAGCTCTTTCTAGATTAATCCCAGTCTAAATCTCTCATTATAAACATGAAACTCAGTAATAGGCTCTGCCCACAGAAGTTTAAGAATTTCCAGTGTCTAAAAATTGAAGCTAACCAAATTCAGTGTAATAATAGGACTTTTAAATTTAAATTATAAGATAATTAGCTACTAGACTATCTTATAGAGAGTTCTAATTGTGCATCAGACAGAATATTAAAAATTAGATGGGTTGTTTCACTAGTTCACGTTATCACTTGAGAATGCAAATCCTAGCTTTAATTGTAGGTCACATTTGGTATCCCTTTTGGCATTGTAATCTGTATTTGATTTATCACAGGACTCACAGATTTGCCTCAGCAGAATTTAAAGCCCAGCACTGTTTTTTAATGCCCAGTCACAACCTACTTTGCAAAGCGGTGTTGATCATTTTGTTTTAGTTTTCTTTTTGAAAAACATTAGATTTGAACTTTAAGATGCAGACGTATTGCCTTATAAAGAACAACCCATGCAAACGTCTATTTCAAACAATGCACCAGCTGGTCATTCACAGCATTTGTGACAACGATTTTAATTTTAAGCATAGATCAGAATCATTAGTGCACTTCTGAGACAACACTGATGTCATTAAATGAGAAATCAGTTGTGCTAGCTTCTAGCATGAAGGGAATTATTATATTAATAAATCTAGGCAACAAGAACCAACTCTTTCCTTACATTTTTTTGTTTATCTGGGTAGTAGTCTCTTTTTTTTTTTCACTTCTGTATTTTCAGAGGTGATTGATGTCCTGAAGAAGGAGACAGAGAAGGCTGTCAGACAGACTGTCAGTTTTCCCACCTTTAAACGTTTGATTCTTTCCCTAATCCCACTGGGGAGAGTGGGTGAGTGGCTGCGTGGGACTTAGTTGCTGTGTGGGGTTAAACCACAACAGTTGGATACAACACCTTCCCTAGACACTCAGATACTTTATACTTTATGAACATAGTGGTATAGGCTTTGTTCATAGTTTAGAGAAGGAGTTACATACCAGAAAGTTTGGTTTGCTTTGTATCTCCTTTTTACACCTGAAAACTCTTAGAGGAAAATATTGTCTAATACTGACTACTTTATATTTAATGAACATAATACTTCCCCTTCTCAAGGTGTCTTGAAAACCAACTGTATGGGTGGTTCTGTAATTTGGGTATGTTCAGTAATTTTTCTAAAACAGAGGGGCTGGGAGGAAAGGAATTAATGAGACAGAAAAGTTTAAGATCTATTAACTTTCAGTAAAAAGTACTCTGTGTTGCCAGTGCTTTGCCTTTGCATTACCATTAATCTTTCTGTACTAAACATTGAAAAGTTTACCTGTAATGGAATAAAATTAATTTTAAAATTACTCCTACTCAGGGATGGGAGTGATGTCAGTTTTATTGGCAATGAATGTTAGCACAATGAAAAAAGATTGTAAAATTTGCACATTGTTAGAACTTGTCTGTTTAGTTTAAAATGTTATCTTATTGTTTATCGAAGTACTAAACTTGGTCTTGGACTTGGTCTGAATTCTCAAATCTCTTGAACAAAACTTTATAGTCACTTAATGAAATTTGTTCCAAACGCAAAATTTGGCCAAATACTGTGTTATTCTCTTCCCCAAATGGTTATTATTTTTTTATCTCTGAAATGATATTTCTACCTCAGTGTTACCAATGGTTTGAAGGCCATAAATTTGGGGAAGTGTCAGAAGGGAGAAATACACTTTTTATTAAAAATTCTATTATAAGATGTAGCATTTCTAATCAAATTATTAGGGAAAGAAAGCCCAGACTCTACAATTAATGTATACTACAGGAAGCAGAACAGATTTTCTGTATACTACAGGAAGCTGAACAGATTTTCTTAACAGTTATCAAAAGCTTCAAATACAGGCAAGTCTGTGGCCACCATCACAGTAACACCTGTGGAATTAAAAAACATGAATACACTTGCCACCACAGTACTAGTAAAAGCTACCAAAACAATTGCATTCTACACTTAGAAACTGATTTTCACACAAATATGTGAAATTTCAAGAAAATAAAATGTAAAATTGGCCTAGTTCTCCTAATCTTTGCCATATAGCTTTAGATATTATATGTGTTTACCTGTGTCTATTATGGCATTCACTGCACTTTGGTGGATTCAGGGACAATTCTGTTCTGGTTCCTACATTTGGTATGTTTTTGCTTTCATGAAGATATTTCTAAAATATATTCACAAAGCAGCGAGACATCAGATGAAGGATGATATTATGGAACAATATATCTGTGGGACAGATTGCAATAATGAAAGTAAACAAATAAGTAAGTTTCAAAAAAGCCTCAATATAACTTCTGCTTCCTTTTAATAATATATTTTCTGATACAAGGCTCCTACTCTGAAGAACTACTTTCTGGAAGGAAAGTTGTGATATTTAACTCTTCAGGGTTCATACTCTGCTATTTCTTGTAAGCGTCTTAAGTGTCTTGTTTTTTTCCTATATTGCCACTCTTTACTACTTTCTTTTCACCTCTTCTTTTTTTTTTTTTTTCCCCTTTATTTTCTTTTTAACTATTATGGTCATATTTTAAGCCTAGACGATCTGCTCCAGCTAAGTAATTTTTTACTATAGAAAAAGTCAGCTGTATGAAAAGACAATCTAAACCTCTATTATTTTTTCTGTTATTTCCACTTATCTGAGATGAGGAGGAGAAACTGGAGACAAACTGTTCCATAACATAATCATAAAAATATGATCCAAAAGAAATTAAAAGCAACTTATCCATTCCTTTATGTAACCATTTTCAGTAAGGAAATAAGGTAGTAAACCACTCTCGAGTTAAAATGTCCAGCTGTGGTACTGTTTGTATGTGATGTGTGAGGCACAAATTCCGGTATGTTTGGGTAAAGTCCCAAACAGCAACATAGTAATGAACTTAAAAATTGATTTCAATATGGGTCCCTGAGGCTGGGAATGACAACTTTCCTGACCCGCTACTTTGCTACTCATCCAGTGTGGAAGGGGTTTTGAGATTTGAGTTCACCTTGCCGTGAAGTGGTAGCTAGAACATTCACTTTGGATTTTTCAGAACACACAGTAAATTACAGAAGAAAACTGTCTGATGCAATTTACTCACCATTTCAATCTGTTAATTTTCTTCTACAATTCATTTCACATTCTACTTCTGCAACAGAATTACTATGTTCTAACTCAGACAGTTATGATCTAGGATTTTATTTGGATTTTCTAACCAGAAGAATCCCATATATTAGAAATTACAATATAATGAGAAGGGGTCAGGTTTTCTTGGGGTTTGTTTGTTTTTCCTTTATCACCCTTATAAACACTGTGGTCACAAAGCCTAATCCACCTTGTGCTTTTTCCTGTTCTTATTACAGTCTTTGTAAGTGAAATGAAACATCAGAGAATTTTAATATCCAGTATAATTACTGAAAGACAGTAATATACTGTGTAACTCTGACCTTTTCAGTGTTCTGTAATTTGATTGGCAGGAAGCCATTCTATTTCTCTTTTACATTTTTGGCAATCTAAATCTCAAAAGAGAGGCTGTATGACCAACATTCAAAATTCAAAGGATGACAGATGCAGTGAGTAAGGTTCAGTAATATAATTTACAGATTACATTAGACATCACTGAGAAATGAGATTCTTGTCACCAGCCAGTTATTGTATGATAATAGTGTTGATAAACAGCCAAAAAGAATAAAAAATTCCTAAAAAAAGGGGTCAAAAATGCCATTTTTTTTCTTTGGATACTGATGAGAAGGATGGTGTTACTAGGATCAAGGAGAGTGAAGAAATGCCCATATGGACAAAAGACATATATAACACAATATAATCCTTAATATTTTATAAATACTTTTCCAAAGATATCTGCCATTTTGATCCTCTTTGTTCTGGCATAAAAGGAAAATATGGGGGGGGGAAGAATGAAAAAAATAAAGAAAGAAAAATGTTGTGTGAAAATTAAATGCAAAAGAAAGAAGAGCTACTATTCTTTTGCTAATGATTATTACAGGAAACAAAGCCAGTAAAGTCTAAAATCTAAAGACTTTATATTCTCTGACAGCACATCAAAGCTGGTATCCAGAACTTAAAAGACTGAAGTACAGATAGAAAATAAGGTGTCTAAAATCTTGGCATCTAAGACTGAACCAGTCACTCCCCGGTCTCTTTCTAATCAAGGTAACACTTGCTGCGACTCACTCTTAGACAGGTCAGATGCATTTCTTTCTAACGGTGCCTACTTCCATCCGCTGTTTACAAAGTGAAGCCCAGTTACAAGAGCAAGAGCTCAGATACTTAACTTTCAGCAAGGTGAGTTGACCTTGTCTTAATGCCAGATGCCCATCCAGCTTCTCTTCTCAACAGCACAGGGGGGAAAAAGGAAAGAGCTTGTGGGTCTAGATAAAGAGAAGGAGATCATTTATCAATAATCATCACAGGAAAAACAGACTTGACTTGGGGAAAATTATTTTCATTTATTGTCAATTAAAATAGATTTGGATATTGAGAAATAAAGACAAAAACCCAAAAACCTCTGACTCCACTTTTTTCTGAGACTTGATGCCATTCCTTCATTCCTAACGCATCCATCTCCCCTCACCCTCAGCAGTGCTTTGGGGATGGGAAGTAGGAGATTGCAGTGAGTCCATTAAAACATCCTCATGCTCCTTCTTCCTCAGACTTTTCCCCTGCTCCAACGTGATTCTTTCCCATGGGGCACTTTTAAGAACTGCTCCAGTCTCAGTCCTCTCCACAGGCTGCAGTCCTCCAGGATAAACCCAATCCAGTGTGCTTTCTACCAGCAGCAGTTCCTGTCAGGAGAACCTGCTCCAGCATGGGCTCTTCATGGCATGCAGATTTTTTCAGAAATAGCCACCCACTTTGGCACCATTGTTGTCTCCATTGCCTGCAGGGAGATACCTCCTCTACTGTGGTCTCCTCCACAAGCTGCAAGGGAATCTCTGCTCTGGCACCTGGAGCACCACTGCCTCCCCTTGTACTCTCATTGGTGTCTGCAGGGCTGTTTCTCATCCTTTTTCCTATCCATCTCACACTGCTGCGCACTGTTTTGCCCTATATTTTTTCGCTGGTGTGTTCAGCTTTGTCCTGTGGTGGGTCTGCTGCAGACATGGCTGGAACTGGCTGGAACCACCTGCATCCAACACGGTCCGCCTTGGCCCCACCTCACAGAGTGAGGTCACCCACTGCCAAAATATTAGCATGGACACTGAATGCAAAACAGCATAGATATACTACCTCAGATTCCAGAAAGGAACAAGATCCTGAGCTCTGGATACAGAGTTTGTATCACTATCTGTGGTTGAAAGCATAACTTGTTGTTTGTCCATTTACCTGCAGGGTAACTTCAGACTGTGAACATAATATGATGCATTATCAAATTTAAATATTGTTTTTCAAGTAAGATACATACCTCCACCTTCCAGCATATGTGATTTAAATGTTATGTATCAATATTAATTGTATTTTTCAGCTGCGGAAGAATCACATTACTCTTTTATGCAAATATTTGTGGCTACAATAATGACAAAGATCTTTCCAAACTTTAGATACAAAAAGCTGGAAGGCAGATTTGCTTTGCTCGTGAAGAAGTGTTAGATGACAGCAAATATTTCCTTTCTACTTCTTTTCCCATTTCAATTACGTTTGTGCCATGTTTCACTGAAGAGAGATAGCTCCTGTGTAGAGCTACAAGACACTTGCTCCGAATGGCAATGATGAGTAAGGAGCCCAAGGCTCTATCCTTCTGTCTGACAAGCACAGATGCTGTACTTCCTTAAGCAGTCTTAAAGAGCGTAGCCCTGGTGCCTACATGTCAACGTTTTATAGTAGTAGAAACCGACACTGGTAATAGTGGAGAAAGTGAAAGCTGCAGATCCTCTTGCCTTGGTTACATGAGCAGTGACTTATCTCACTGGTATCAGTGAATCTGCTTGTCAGCCTGGTTAAATGGAGGAAGCATTTAGAGCAATATACAGGTGGATAGTGGCTGAAAAAATTGAAGTCACTGTCTCAAACCAGAGTTCAGTAAAATACCTGAGAAATTCAGAATAAGTTCCTTGGAGCTGTCTAAAATATGTGGAGGCTCTAGCACTTGTATTTTACCTGTGTAATGGTGTGTGTTTGTATGTGAAAGGATGCCAAAGGCAACAGGGAGTCAGAAGAATGAAAGCTTGATAGGAACCAAAACAACCCTGGACTAGTGCCTGTACTAACTGAAAAGGCTCGTTAGAAAACTGAGAATGTGCAAATTGATTCCTCTGGCTTGATAAGGCCATTTAACTTGCTCATGCAAATCAACAGAACTGAACATGAAATAACTAAGTATCATTAGCAATTTTTCTTAATGATGGAAACAACTCAGACTGTTGGCTACCTTCTAGGGGGAAAAAGTAAAAATAAATTGAACCTACCAAAAACACCTGACAAACCAAAACCCAAAAGTTTATTTAGGTTATTAAAAGAAGAAGAAACAATATACTATATCATTCCTCAGAATTATTTTGAATATGTGTTGCACAAATAAACTGTGTACTTCCCTCTAAATGCTGCTTTCTCCATTGATAAGAATTTCTTTCTGCTGCAGTCATGGTTACATATTCCCTATTTCTCCTCCGGCCCCAAATCTGTCTGCTATAAGGTATGAAAAAAATCTTTCAAACATATCTTCAAAGAAAATTTGCCTTGGTGATAGTCTGGTAGGGGAAGAGGCTGTCTCTAAACAAAAATAGCTCAAAAATCTAAAATATAATAATTATTCTGACTTTGAAATTTACATTTTAATGAGACTGACATAATCCTGATTTGCTTAAATCCTTTTAACATTTCAGTCAGCAAGAAAACACTTCTCGTTCTTCACAACATACTAAATAAAAATCACAAATATTTCTGAGGCATTGAGAATTTCTAGAGTCTGAAAAAATCTCCTGTTGAGTCATAAAAACATACAGTCATAGTCCTCATACAAAAGAAATCTTCACCTCTTGATTTATAAGATATTGTTAAATTGTGCATAGTGGGATCTGGATTGATATACATGAAATGTATAAAATTCGTGCGCATGGGAAATTTAGTTAAAATCAGGGATTGCCAAATGTGCATGTACCACTAGTCTCAATCTTTGCTTGTTTCATTGTCTACCTCAATTATACTGATAGAAGAATTCATGAGTATTTGTTATTATGTGAATGTTTAAGTTTCAAGCACTGTAATAAGTTCAAGCATTGTGAAATCTCCCATCAATAATTGTTATTATATATATGTGAGGTTTTTTTCATTCATCGAAATATTCTGTTTTAATTGTTACAAATACCTCTAAACACTGTTGTTATCGTAGTACTAGTTAGAAAAATTGTTAATTTATTTTCTAAGGGTTGCACTATAAGGAAAAAGAAACATAAAAAGTAAAAATAAAACATGCTGCTATCCTCCTTCCCGAAACCGAGGGGAAGAGGGGGCTCCCTGAATGACACAAAGGGAAAGAACCAACATTAGCATTTACAAAGACAAATTCCAAAACCTAATCAGAAAATCTAGGTGTCCTCCTGGACTGCAAATGGAAGAGCGTATCTCGATCGACGCTAAGTATCTGCGACCTCCGGAGGAGCTCGACAGTTAACAGCATATCAGCATGGACCCTTCTTCTGTCACACCCAGGAAGGCTGTGGCAATCTTTTTGTTTTCCATTCAATTTCTGCAGAAGCAAGACTCCGATACTGATTTTGATATCATCTTGGAGGAGTAGGTCGGGGATGAAAAAGAAGAATAGAGCAAAAACGCCTGTCCCATCGCCGGAAGGCGAAAAAACAGTATATAAACCCAGCAAAAATGAACTCAAATCGGTGAATCTGTGAGGTTGTGGTGTGGCAGGCACCAGACTTGGGACAGATCACCCTGTGCCGAAAATCCTAGGCTCAACACATTGATACTTCGGTGGTGGTGCTTTGTTTTTATCGCCATAAACTCTGTTGCTAATTTTAATAAACTGTTACTGCGTTTGCAATCAATCTGGCTTTATTTATAACATGGATGAAAGATCACAGTTCTGTAACTATGTTTCCTTTACTACATTCTGTGAGAGACAAATGTTTAATGGCTTAAACATTGCTAAAACCTTCGGAGAACTTGTGCCCACTACAACAAACTGCAAGGAAGCAGCTGTTGATCTGTGACCACCGAAGTCCACCCCTCTCCAAACAGGCCACCTAACTGGAATTTGGACTGTGACAGGTACTTGAAATAAGATAAAGGGATTGCTATTGTCCAGTTATCCCAGGTCTAGGGAGAAGAATGTATCCACAGGTGATACTGGAAGAGACTGGATGTTTCAAACGTTCAGGGAACAAGCTGCTGATGTGCAAAGTACCCACCTCAGGCTACAGCTGCTGATGACTGAAATAAGAAAAAGACAAACCCAGTGAGGTTGGTATTGTCTCTTTGTCCTTACACAAGTAAATTCAGCTGTGATAAGCCCCCTGGCAGAGAAGTACATTCACGCACAGCCTGAAGGTTGATACACCAGGGCACTGTGAGCCCTTCAGAAAGACCTTGGCAGGTTGGAGAGATGGGCAGAGAAGAACTGTCTGAAATTCAACAAAGGCAAATGTAGGGTTCTGTGCCTGGGGAGGAATAACCCTATGGACGAGTACAGGCTGGAGGCTGACCTGCTGGGAAGCAGCTCTGTGGAGAAGGACCTGGGGGGGCTCTGGTGGACAAACTATCCATGAGCCAGCAGTGCCCTTGTGGCCATGAAGGTCAGTGTTATCCTGGGGTGCATTAGGACGAGCATTGCCAGCAGGTTGACAGAGATGATCCTGTCCCTCTACTCAGCCCTGGTGAGGCACATCTGGAATGCTTGTCCAGTTCTGGTCTCCTTAGTACAAGAGAAACATGGAGTGCCTGGAGCAGGTTCAGAGGAGGGTGACAAAGATGATTAAGGGACTGGAACATCTCTCTTTCAAGAACAGGCTGAGAGAGTTGGGCCTGTTCAACCCTGAGAAAGGACAACTGAGAGGGGACCACAGGATGGATCCAGGCTCTTCTTGGTGGTGCCAAACAATAGTACAAGTGGCTATAGGCAGAAACTGATGCACAGGAAATTTCACCTGAACATGAGGAAGAAATTCCTTACTGTGTGCCCTCACACACTCACTGCACACTGGAACAGATTGTCCAGGGAGACTGTAGAGTCTCCTTCTCTGGATATATTCAAAAGCTATCTGGATACAATCCTGAGTAGTGTGCTCTAAGATGACTCTTGATCAGTGAGGTTGG
>VYXC01007327.1:79681-140780 GCA_013397175.1 Platysteira castanea | reverse complement strand
AAGGGAGAAATCTCCTTTTTACTTCCTTAACAAGGGACAAGGTTTTTGAGGCTGAAGCATGGGAGGTGTCATGTTATATGAGGTGTTTGATGGCTATTAGATAACATCTTGTATTCATCTGTTGTTATTTAATTAAATATTTCAGACTATTTTCTCTTTTTGTCTACTATTCCAATTACACAGGACATTCTTATTAGATTATCAGTTAAATAAACTTGTTAACTTTCACCTACAACTGGTATAATTACATTTATGTAAAAAGTTCACTACATTTCTTATATGCTGTCTATGTTTCATTTCTGAGAGCAAGAAAATATATTTTATGTCAGTTTCTAGAGGGAAAAAACCTGAAAGATCACACTGCTGTAGAACGCAATACAAGGGTCTGAAAAAATCTTCTATAATGGAGATGTGGTGGTATGAATTGAGTCATCGTACATCTTCATGTTAGAACATCTGTGCTTTTCACTGACACAAAGACCTTTCCATTAGCTGAGGGCCCTTTACCCACCTAATCCATCTAAATTCATTCTTTGATCGTTGGAAAAACTGTGTTTGACATATTAATACTATTCAGGCCCTAAAAGAGTATCACAAACAAAATCTTTTAGAAAAAAAAATAAAGAACTTATGACACTAAGTCTATGGTCAAAAGTAAAATGACCTATTTTCTTTGAGTTTCTACAGATATAATTAAATAATGAATATATATATTTTAAGAGAAAGAGCCATTAACAAAATTATAAGGGTTTAAGAAAATATTCGTAGTACAGCTATAAACTCCTTCTAAGGGGTTCAAATAAACTTTTAAGGCCCGAGTCAAATGGGAAAGGATTTTGTAGGATAAAAAATACCTTGATATTTGCAAATTCCTAATAAATATCAACAAATGTCAATCAGCAGTCAATTTGAAAAAAAGAATTCTAAATATTTCTGGGATATTTTCATACAGTGGTCAGTTACATTATTTTGGAAAATTTATATCATGGATCTCATCTTATATCCAAGTATTCTAAGTTTATAGGTCTCGTGGGTTCATTTAGGAATAAGAAAGCCCATAAAAGTTAGACTTTTATTCTGATGCCTTAGGATTTCAGCCTTTATATTTTTCATATATTTGTAATTCTGCAATTGTTGAGTGTATAACTCTAAACTCCATAAAGACTGTTAGCCACTGTTCTCCCATTTTGGTCAGAGAAAATAATTACTCTCTAGGCCTGGAAACCAAGGATACCTTACTGTCTCAGGCCTCGAGAAACGTAAACAAAAGTGAGTTGGGGGGAGCAAACTCGGAGTAAATGACTTCATTACCTGAAGCTGTAATTGGAGGATTAACCCCTGATATGCAAATGGACCAAAATTATAAAGGTATGAAAATCCATGACCCATCGTCCATTTCTGGGTGTAGCCCCTGGGGGGCATCATCTGCCCTAAATGTACCTGAAGGCCCTTCAGTAAACATAACCGCTTTTTATTCTCTTAATTTTGTCTAGCCTCTGTTTTCAGGTAGTCCCTCAAGGCATCAATATGTCTTCTCAAGGGTCTCAGAGTATATAATATTAGTACTGAAATCTAATGTCAATATAAAGGTTGGCCAACCAAGCTACATCTAAGTGAAGTGAAACTTGAAAAAAGTCAGAGAGAGAAACCAAATTTAAAAAACAGGCCAAGAAGAGCACATTTTGAACTATATGCACCTGTGAGGGAGTGCTTCTTAAGACACTCTGACAAATACAGAAAATATTTTAGGAAATCAGGCTTTTACCTGTAATCAAAGAGCTCAGCATGGTGCAAGGCAGTTGGATCAAAATCTTTTGGAGACCTGAGTTATCTTTTGATTTCTCAAGGAACTTTATTCTCTCTTTCCATGCTTTTCTTTATCCACAACATTTCTGCTTAGGCATTTTTCAATACAAGTTACAACTCAACTATATGGAGAAATCAGTGTAATTAAAAAATAAGTAAGGCACCAAACAAGACTAAGCATGAAACATTATGGATGCTCTCTGTGATTGTTATCTTCCACAAAAACTGTGTTGCACTTGGAGGTCCTGTCAAATGAAATGAAAAAGTCATAAAAGTATGTAGACACATACTCTAGCACTTTACAATGGTCAGGCTAAAATATCCAGTTTTAAAATATGTGGCTTGTTTTATACCTTTTTCCATGTGTTTTGATAACATTAAAATACTTTTGATTGTATAACCAGATGGGAGACAGAAAGGAATACTTTAAAAATATAGAAGGAAAGAAAGAGGGAGAGGGTTAAAAAGGGACCAAAAAGCAGGATATAAAACATTAAGGGTAAGAAAATCAGAAAGAGCAATAATTAACACCTTTTGGGACTGATTTTTATTTTCCTGAAGTCAGTCATAAACATGAGGATGAGTATAACAGGAATCAGGCCAGACCCTTAATCAGGTAATTGACTGGTTCTGAGTTCATTGGGATTTTTTACTTCTCTGTAGGCACTAAGAGGCCAGACTATAGTCTTGGGCTGTAGAACTGCTATAAATCTGCGTGTTTCAAAAAATCCTGTAAATCTATTTACTATACTCTGAGGATTTGACCTATTGTTTAGAAATTCCATAGTTACAGAATTAAAGATGATGAAAAACAAACAGAAAAACCTGAATCCCTCTGAGTTTCCACAATGTCAGTGAACTCTTTCTTTGAAAATCCCAGGCAGAGTGAGACAAACAAGCTTAGTGAGGGATCCCAGCGGAGCACTCTCCCTAGCAACAATAGTCATGTAAAATGAGTTTCTGCATCCTCTTCTTGTTTATGCAGCTATCCCTGGCTCAGAAACATTCAAAAGCTACAGTCAGAGTAATTTTTGAGTCAACTGGTATCTGTAAAGATACAAATGAGGAAAAAAGAATTATACAATACTGTGTTTTCTGATAGAGCATACTTTTAAAAAGGAGTTCATGTTACTCTGCACACAGGAATTTTCTCCATTTTTAATATTTCCATCAGTAATTTAGATTTTTATATTCTGGTACAAGTATAAAACATTAGAAAACTGATATGGTATGCTTACTTAGGGGTGGTTTTCAGGTCAAGTTTCTGACCAGTTCAAGTCCCACTCATGCTTCTTACACACAGTTCATTTTTTTTCCATTATAAGTTCCTATGGCATTTGTTTCTTTCATTTTAGCCAGCCCTAAGAGATAAATAAATGCACTTTCTGTACCAGATCCAGGTTATTCTGAAATTCTTAAATCTTGCAGTCAGTGTATGCATGGTAAGGAGGGACAGTTGCATCCAAAGTGGATGAATGTGATGAATGGCAATGGCTGAAGGGAAAAATATCAGAGATGGAAAAAGTATGAAAATGAATCAGTCCTGGATTAAAAGCTCCAGAATGCAGTAACTTGGAATTCACTTTCAGTAAAGGCTATTTTTCTCATTCAATTTCTTGATCTATTTGTTATCCAAAACATTCAGGAATAAATTCTACAAAATTACATTGCACCATATAAAAAAAACCTATTAATTTTTAAAAAAAATTAATATTAGGTAATTCAATTCAATCCCTTAATTTTTTATAAGAAAAAAAGATAATTCCCTACTTGCATCTCTATGTCATTCATGATTTTATATGGAGCACATTTTTCTAAGTTTAAATCTTATTTGCTCTTCCATGCTTCTGATCTTTTGCAGCCTACCCTAGAATATTTTGTACTTCCACTATTGCTTCATCTTCTTGAGGAAGTTCGATCAATAATGTTCAAGGAACACTATGGATTCATGTATTGGCCTAATTACATTTTCTGGTTTGTTTTCATTTCCATTCCTAATATTTCTTAGCTTACCTTTTATTTTCACATATTGACAGACTTTATCCTGTTTTTGACAGAGCCATGTCATTTCTGCTACATGCAGGAAAGCATGTATAATATACAGAATAGCTTCCCAGAGTAGCACCTTGTTCTCACATCCTGACACTCAAGTCCCAGTAACAGCTGCTGTGCACACTTGGGTGCACTTGGCTGTGGAGGCTTCATGATGCTTTTTAATGACCTGGGATCTGCCTGCACAAATATGCTGTGCCCAAAGCTGAAGAAAGAAAAATATTCAATTTTGAAAAATGGAACCAGGAGCTACTTTCCTGAATGTTATCTGTACTTGTTTCTATCTAGAAAATGCTATCATATTTATTTTTCTAAATGTTTCTCCTCAAAGTTCTTAAAAACCAGCCCAGACTCATTACATTGTGGGCTACTGCACTGAATTATAGTACTTCAGGATCAGTGAACCACATATGCATTTCAGTACTTCATTAAATATTGGTTCCTGATTTCCAGTCATTTCTGTACTTTACTCTCCTTCTGCTACTTGAATATTCTCAGGTTTTTGATCGATTTTTGTAAAGCAAATTCCTGGCCTCCTCTTTTCTCCTATGGCCTGGATATATTTCTAATGGCCATCAGTACCTTAAGGGAGTTTTTCAGAATCAAATGCTAGCTGAAGAAGGCAGCAGTAGGTCTTTCCAGCTTCAGTCAGACCTAAAATGCTTTCTGAAAAGTTGCTTAATGCAGTTATATCCCCACACCATTGTTAAGGCTTGCCTCTTCTTTAACTTTTTTTAGTAAGAATAGCATCTGTTATAATTATCTGTTATAATCCTTGTACTTCTCTTCAAAGCCTAGTTTGCTTTATGTCAGTATTGACTTGCAGGCTCTGTTCATACCCAAAGCCCTTTGTACCCAACAATACTTGTCAAGAGGCATGTGAAACACTGCCAAGCTGTTCCAACGACACTGATACTTTGCATGTAAAAATACACACAGTCAGCAGTTTAATCTGGTAAATCATCTAGAGTGTCCTCAATAGCTGGCAAAGATTAGTCATTCTTTTTCTTTGCTTTGTTGGGAGGTCTTGTACAAATTAATCTGAACATTTTCTCACGGTACTGAATTTATGTTTTTATCTATGCCAGTTGGGGTTGGGATATTGAAGTTGGGATACTGAAGAGGTTTTGTGGGGTTTTATTTGCTTGGTTGGATTTTTAGAGGTTTTTCAGTTCATTCCTTTTGCATGACAAAATCTTAATTTTGCATATACCACTGTATGTGCTGATACTTTCTTTTTTGCAATAATTTTATCTACAATCCCTAACGAGTGTTCTCCTTCCTTCCCCATTCTGAGGATAGCTTCAAATTATCTTCTGGTCATATCTATATATGGCATTGCTTTGTTGCCCAGCAACTCTGATATCTCAGAGTACAAGATTCTTGTGTGTGCTTCTTAATGGACATTTTACATTTGCAAGATTTGTCCTCACTATTAGAGTGATTATGCGATATCACAAACATTTTTTCCACCATTTGTTTCAAACTAATATTGCTAGTTTTCAGCACTGATTGGATTAGAGGTCTAACTGTATTAGCCACCAATACGACAGCCTAGCTACAGATGTGGCATTTGAGTGGTTTTTGCAATATATGTTCACTAAAGATCCCAGGATAGGCACTTTATAGGCTATAATCTTTTCTCCAACAGAGCTCTGAAACTATTCAGCCAACACCTGGACTGCAGATGACTAAGTGACACAGATGAGGCTCAGGTCACTTCTTTGCCTAAGTCTTCACCACTGGGGGGTCTAAGGCCCCGGTGATCAGTGAAAACATTCAAGGTTGAAAGCTCCCAGCTGTGAATAAGAGCTGAGTCAGGGATTACTTGAGAGGGTTGAACCGCTACAAGTATGTGGAAATAAAAGGCTGTATCCAGTGGTGCTGGGAGATCTGGCTGCTGTCATCTATAACAGGTCATGAAGATAGAGGGAGTATTCCCAATAACAGGAGAAATGTACATTTTGTACCCATCTTCCAAAAAGTCCAAAAGAACAGTCTGCAGAATTACAGATCAGTCATAATTTGCTCCCTGTGAAAATCATAGAGCAAGGCACATTGGCACTGCTTTTCCTCAGATTGTTTTATGTATTTTTACACTGGACAAGAGACCTCACAGTCTTTGTCATTTCTCTGGTTTTCTTTTGCCTAAAACTGCACAGAATGCTGCAGTAGTATCAATTGTTTGAGTTAAAGAAACAATTTTCAAAGAATTAAAATAATTTAAATTATTTTTATAGAAATATTTTTTAATATTAAAATTATAAAAATATATACAATTCTGCTGTCTTTACAAGCTGAATGACTTTCTATGCGATGCCTTCACACAGTCTTTAGAGACTCTATTCTACTTCAGTTATTGCTCACAATCACACCTTTAGGTGTAGTTCACAGCTGTATCTCTATGTTCCGTTAGCAGGTGTTCATTTTTTCCCCCTACCTTCTAAAATTATTCTTTTCCTTTCTGTGGATCCTGGTAGTCCCAGTGCTATCACTACGTCACTGCTTCTCATTATTCAAGAGAGATTCCATGATACATCTACAAGATATAGGTTAGCTCCAAATATTCAGTTATGCCTACATGGAGTAACATAGCAGCTGTGGAAGAACTATTTTAGATTGTCACTTATCCCCAGCCTGGTTTCTCAGCAAGATACTGATTACTCAGTTGATTTAAAGCACTGCACTGACTCAGCTGTAGTTGGGACTAACTCATATACAACTAATTTAAATGTATCTGAATAGTTGCTATGCTTCTTGGAGCAAATATTACTCATATTTCTAAAACTAAACAGGTTTTATATAAAAACAAACAAACAAAAAAAAAACTTAAAAAGAGTGTACACCATGCAAATAACATCTAAACCACAGTAGATAGTATAGATAGCTTTAGAAAAGTAAAGTGGGAAATAAACATACACTTTCAGTCATTGTAAAGAAATATCAGCATTTCACTTGGAGTCAATAAAAATTACTATATTTGTCTTTCATTACAAATGTGGTTGGAATTTTTAAAAATAATATCCTTTAAATCACATAAATAAATATATATTCAAATATATCACTATTCAATGAGAGAAGCATTTAAAAATATACTGTATTCTGTTCCCTATTCTATACTTTCATTCCTATGTTAGACCCATTTTACTGTTTTCCAGTGAATTCACAAATCTTGAAACAATAAGAAGAGTCACGTATAAAAAAATATAGAAATTTCTGTATAGAGTAGCTCAAAATATCTAGCTCACAGTATGGGGCGTCTATTTTTTGTTTCTTCATGACTACCAACACTTTTCCCCCATGGAATTATGTAAGTAAAATGTAACAGAATAGCAAGAGAGTTTCCAAAATGTACAGTAATTAATTAAAAGCAGGCAAGTCCTGCAGCATTTAGGCTGGGAGTCAAGATGATTCTATGTTCCAGTTTCAGCTATGGCAGTGACTAACTTTGGACAACTTTGCCGACTTTTTCTCCTTGTTCCTTATTCAGCTCAGCTGCACAGCTGAGTAAAAAGCAAGTCACAGTGACAGCCAGCTGCTGTGCCTAACCCATACTCTCTGGGGAAATAAATTGAAAAGGAATAGGGAGGGAAGAGAACACAAAAAACCACCTACCATCTCAAACCAGATAATTGCAGGGACCAAAAAAGTGTCTAAATGCTGTGCACAATCTGAAAGTCCTTACTGAGCATCACCAAGATTCTTCTTGTTGAACAGGCTTTTAATCTCATGAAAAAATACTCTTGCTGACATTTTATTTTTCAGTGACAAAGCACTGTTTAATACCTGGCACTTGCATTCTACGTTCTGTAATCCCTGGTTTCTGCTTATGATAATAAACATGTTTTATTCAAAATTTTATCAGGGCAACACTAAACACAGCTAGTGCTTGGCAGCCTATGTGTAGTCGATGAACTATGAGCAGTAAAAGTTTGTAATGATATAAAACCTTGCTTAATTCCCACTGTCTCAAATCTGCATTGACTCAAACACTGTGAGTGAGAGCAGTTTCAGTGCTCCATCACTGAGCAATGTCAGGATTGAGACATACTGGCACAGCAGTGTGTGATATCCCTTTTATAGCAGACACCATTTCAGCTTCGATAACATACTCATCATCAGACTGGCCTCAGGAACAGTGGCAGCTTGTGTGTTTACCAGTGGGTTAATACCACCTATTTTGGGTTTTGTGCAGAATGAGAAAGAAGTGTAGTCTGCAGTTTGAAACTTTGTGTATATATATGATTTCAAGCAAAAAAAATAAATTTAGAGTTAGGTGCCTAAATTTGGTATCTGAATTACAAGTTAATAAATGACTACACAAGAGAAGGTAAAACCCCCAAATCTGTTACACAAAGCAAGAAATCTTTTTGTTTTGTTTTGTTTTTACTTGGTACAGTTTATTTCTCAGACCATGGTGAGTCTGTTTAGCAGAGAGGACAAGCATAAGGCGCCCATGAATGAAGGGCAGTAGGCAGTCTCTGTCATAGTGTGCCCTGCAAATGTTCACAGATTTCACGCTCCTCTGTCTTTAGCTTAGTCCCCAGTGACAGGTCACAACCATAAAGACATCTGTACTTCAGCTTGGTCCCTAGATCAAGCCTCTTTTTTTTTGTTTCACTGCCATATGCACTAGCAATGCAATTCCAGGATTATGCCCAAACACAAAATGTTTGTTTACAAAGTAGTGTTTGGAGTAACCAAAGGTAAGTAACACACTTGTCCTTTATTTCAACCTGCTATGTAGGACTATACATAATTGTGAGCAGTTTATTGCAAAATTATTAGTTCTACTTAAGACAGCAGAAGACAACATACTGCTGTGAGGCATCTTGCCAGAGACTGGTGATTTAAATGCTGTGATGTCAACACATTTTCAAGTGCACAGTTTAAGTGCCATTGTTATCTAAACTTTATTTACATCTTATAACTGGCAAACACCAAGGTACAGAACAGAACTCTGCATGATATAGATGCAGCTGAACATATAATACAGCCCAAGTATTGTCATTTCTGAATGAGCTGTAAACCTGATTTATTAAATGTAGTCTATCAATGCTACACCAGGAATGGAGTGGTTACAGAACCTTTTACATTGTAAGAATGTATAATTATGATTCCTCCTTAAGAAGAAAGAGGATTTTTTTATAACATACTTAGTATTTTTCTACATGCTGGGCTGTGTAAAACTGATAATGAGTTGAAAATTAAGACTGTCAGCAGTACATTTTACAAAAGTGCACGTAAGCCAGTCAAATCCAGAAGCTATAATGAACTTTTTGTTTGGGTTCTGGGAGGGAGACAGGCTGAGCTGGGTGATTTGGGTTTGGAGTTTTGTTCCCGTGTTTGGGAGGAGGAACAAAAAGGAGAAGCTCACAGGGAAAGGACACTGACCACCTCATTACAGCTTTACAAAACAACCCTAGAATTTCCGACAGAAATAAAAAATTGTTTTGTCATTATCTTGCAATTTAAACTACTATAATAAGCATCAGTATTCAATAAACAATAGTCTAGAGACCATCATCAGCTCAAATTCCCAATGAACTCAATGGTAATTTTGCATTTGTGAGGACAGATTATGGCACACACCTCTCTGAAGGAGGCCAACACAAACTTTATGCAGAACTAAAATCTAAATATGTTTTGGTTTTAGGGCTTGGATCTGATTTAGATGATATGATTATTTTTTAAATCTCAACCTGAAACCTGCAAGTTTTTCTCAGAAATTATACTTACCTCTCTCACTATAGTAATCATCACCTTTTCATAGGCTTTTTAGTATTGTGGCATGGCACCACATACAGCTCCATTACTGTGATAGCAGTCTCATTAGACATAACTCACTAATTTAACATTAAATCACTTGGGCTATGTTAATGTAAAACAGGTACAAGAGCACTAATTTTGACAGGATAATTATATTAATGAACATTGAAAGATTTCACTCATCCATTAATTAGCAATAATAAAATCAAAATCAGTTTTACAGAGATAACTGCAACAAAATAAATGTTCTTGGCATTAAGCACAGATATCCAACTACATTTCAAGAGAAAAGATCATAAGTTGTTTTTAGATCCATCTGCAAATGTAAATTATGTTAACACTCATTGTCATGATTTTCAGTTTTTAACTACTCAAATATTTATCAAATATTTTCTTTAATAATTGCCAGCATGTTCTACTGAGGTCATATTCTGTATCATTTATTCACAGTTACTGGATATATTCTCTATGCATATTTCACTTGTATTGAGCTGGACATTTTGAGGAGTAAGATGCTATTCAATGACATGAATAAGAACATGTCTACAAATGCTCAGGTAAATCAGCATTTGGTCACAGTTCAGCAGAAAATATTTTCAGAGAGATGATAAATAATCATGCAACTTGCATTTTACACTTTTATTTTTCTCAGATGTAGAGTGAGATTCTGAGTGAGGCTGGGGGAATAATAAGCAAAGAAATCTAAGTATCAGAGGTAAAGAAAAGAAATCACTCCCCTACAAAGGATAAGAGTATTAGGCCTGGACTTCTGCTTTAACCTGTAAATGATTAATAGATATTATCAGGGAGATAAGTAGAAGCAATGTAGTAACATGAACAGGAAATCTGAACTGATCTGAACTGGACAGATGAGTACTCTAAAAGCTTTTGATAGCAGTTGCATGTGAAGATTTTCTGTTTTCAAAGATATGGAAAGAATCATGCAGATTGCTGTGTAAGGGGGACAATTAAATAAGAATGTACAAAGAATATTGTGAAAACAATGAAAGATTTGGGAATTCAGTCAATATGGGAGAGTCACAATAAAGAGAAATACATGGAAAAAGATTGTCAACAAGAAAATATTTACACCAAAAAGGCAAAGTAGGTAGCAAGATCTTAACTGATGTACCACCCTATTATGAGGATACTCATATTTTGAGGGAAAAAAGCAAAATTAAGTGGACAATTAATCTGAAAGAAAAAAAATCTGAGTATCTGAAAGAAAAAATGCTCACTCTTACCTACTTAATAATTCTAAATGCCCAAACTAGAAAGACCCCCAGCTTGAGTATACAAAAGTATGAGTTCATGTAGGATTCAGTACATTATGTTCACAGAATCATCATCTTCTGTCTCATAATAAATTTTTTAATCTGTTCTTATTTAGTGCTTCAGTTGCTGTCATATATGTTATAATCATAGTGTGAGAGAGATTCATATGTAGCAACCAGCAATAAATAAGTTTGTTAAAATACACAGGGGAGTTTATTTTATATCAGTGTCCATGTTTGTAGAAATGACAAAAAAAGTTACATTAGAAATAAAGATATTAGAATAAAGAAATCATCAACTGGACAGGAGAAACAAACAATGTTTGGATAGAAGTCTAATACTTTCAAAATTAATGACTGAAATGGATAAAAGTGATAGTTGAATGTTAGATACTCGTAAGGTTCATATTGCTTCGGTGAAAATATTATCCCCCAGTCCCTTGCAGCTCTAGCACTGTACAGCTGAGAATGATGTTCATATTTTGGTTTTTAGTTCACTATAACTTTGTTAACCTATGAACACTTGTGTTTGTCTTCAAATTAACATCTACAACAAGCTGTAAAATGAAATAATACTGAACTGATGACTAGATAATCACGTATGACAAGGCATATGGTTGTTGTAATATTAGTGTATCACACCAAAATTATTACTCCACAGAAATATTACACCCACTGCATCCAACAAGCAAAATAATTTATGAAGAAACTTTCTGTTGCTCACTCAGCCAGAAGAACATATTTATATTTTTCTTATTTAACATGTTCTTAAATTTACATTGTAAAAGTGTAAAGAATTCATAGAATGGAAATCATTGACAAAAAATGTTACCAGCTTTCAAGTGTAGCATGTAGAAATAAGTCTTATGCTGGTGTTTACAAACAACTTCATCCACTTATTCTGAGCCAATCACCACGACAGAGTTCACAGCTGCACAGAGATCACGATTTTCATCTTTGGCCTTGCCTCCACAGCTCAAAGCTGTGAGCACTTTATACGGCTGTCTTTCGGAAGTAAAATGGAGTTTGGGAACCTGGTACATTTCCAGCTTTTATTTCAATGTACTTAAGGTGAGTTCTTTTGAGATTTTGCTTCTGAGTCCCTTAAGTATGCATTTACAGCATACTGTGATTTAGAGGAGCTACAAAATATGAAATAAAGCTGCTTATGACATCAGTGTAAGTCAGCCTGTGAGTGTAAAAGATATTGGAACTTACAGTCTTAGAATCCTTTTTCCATTTAGTAGTTTATTTATTTATTTCTTTGCACACCTATTTTTATAACCTTGGATGAATAAATACACATGCATACTAGTGTGTCTGAAGCTTATCTGAAGCTTTTTGAACCTTATTATTAATGGGATTTGTAGACAAGCATCTCTGCCGCTTGCTGTTAAAGGACAGATTGCTCAAATTATATACCTTCCAAGGAGAGGATCCACAAATAAATCCTTACTTTTACTCATGTACAGATGTTAGTAGTGGAAGAGATTTTCTAGAGATGCATCTCATCACTATTAATATTCTCTGTTACAGTATAAAATTATAAATAGTTCTATTTATGTTATACAGATAGGGGAATTTTTTTTTTGTGAAAACCAGGACATTTCAATATCAAACCACTTACACTGAAGAAGACAGCCTTCTCTTAGGACAGTCTTGTGGCAAAACCTACAGAATTTAAGTTACAGCTGTGGAATAGCAGGTTTTTAGGATACCTGTGCATGCATCCACTGCACTTGGTTATTTATTTCCTGTAGGATGAACTAGGCGTTCCCCACTTTGTCTGCAAAGAACAGCCAACAAACTGGCCTGAGACAAACGACTCATCTGCAACAATCTGAGATTCAGGCAGTCATGAAGATTCCGCTGGCAGCTTATGCTGCATCTGCACAGACTGAAAGACACTATTTGTGTGGTTGATTAACCTCCTGGATAGAGAATGTGGCCAGAGACAGCCATGGGCCATTCCCATAAAACTGGTGGAATTTGTATATAAAAAACATTCTTCTAAACAGCCAGTAGAAACTGTGCTTGCAGATAGAAAATATTCACATAAGGCAATCCTCTTCACATAGATGAGATAGTTCAGAAACGTTTTGCACAAAGTTTAATACAAATAATAGAAATGAATCATGCTGAGTGGGTCATGTGGGACCACGGCCCAGCTGGACATAGGAACAGAGCAGATCAGCAGTTTGAGGACCCCCGTTCAATCCAGCTGGATGTCATTGCAAGGACTCTTGCAACAAAGACTCCCATCACCCTCTGGACTGTGACCAACCATCCTGTCACAGAAATTCAATTCCCATTAAAGTATTCAAAAGATCCCAACAGATTGGCTTTTGTTTTTTTTGTTTGGGTTTTTTGTTTTTGTTTTTTGTTTGTTTGTTTAATAGGTATTCTGACCATGAGTGAAACAGTGTTCAATTCAAGTCTGTGAAAAATATAAAAAGAACACTGATGCAATACACATACAAACAACATAGACATGGAAGTTCTTGTACAACCTTTTCTTATGCTGACACATTTTCCGCTTCACTTCCTACCTGTGCTCAAAGGAGTAACTAGTGTTAAGGTAAATGGCAAACAGTGAACAGTAGATTAAAAAAAAAGGTGTGAAATTAGCATCAACTATCCTTAAAGAGGAAGGTTTAACATCATCTTTAGAAAAAATAACTGTAGTTCTTTTTTATTCCTTTTATGAGAAAAAAATAGTGATCAGCTGTGCATCTGAATTAGTAGATTTTTTGCAGTGAACTTTATACAAATAGCTAGTGCTATCACAGGTCTTTGTGATGATTCTTTTAGAAAGATGATACAGATGAAAAATTCAGCAGATGTGAAGGTGAGGTAATTGTCAGAGTCTTCTCTACGAGCTATTTCAAACTCAAGATCAGTAAAATAACAAGCAGTAGTCCTAAAAAACCAAGCAGTTTTACTTTTTCTATTTCTGGGATAAGTTATTATCATTTTTCAGGATCTAGTCACACTTCAAGGTAAAGTTGAAAAATCATACCACAGTATTGTGCAGGAATAATATCTATCAGTCTATAAGAAACAGTATGATAAGATCACTATATCACATAATTGCCCACTTGTAAATTCAGGCCATCTATTTCTTATTTTGTTTTTCCTTTATAAAGCCATAATGATATATAAAAATGAATGTACAGTAGTATAAGACTCCATATTTTTAATTTAATATTGTACAATTTCTTCTACTGAGAAAATCCCATTAAAAATAATGGATGTGAATGCATCCAGTAATTTTATATCATGGCCTTATCTATCATAAGTTGTATTTTTAGGTATACAGTCCAAGAGCTGTAAAATTTCTCTTTTCTTGTAGGAAATTTTCCATCTGAAGAACAATCCAAAATAAAGCTTTGAGTATTTTACTCTTGTGAAATGCCTGGAATATTTTGTTCCTAGTGCAGCATATCTTACAGCTGTCATGACTTTTATCCTAAAATTTCTGTGTTGAATTTAAAAGCACTTTCCATTTTGTGAGTGCAAATGTAGGCAAAGAGGACCCAAAGCTCTTGTGTTTTTTATAGGTTTTATCTCTATATCAAGAAGAGAGAGAGAGAATGAAATTTGTTAAGACTCAGACCGAATTACTGTTTTAAAAAATGAGATGTGGGGAGTGAGGGTGTTCCGGTTCAATATACTGATCATAAAATGACTGTGAACACTTCAGGGATGAAATATGCTTGAACATACAGAGAGGTGACAAATAGAAACTTACAGTCACACTCAGAATTAAATTAATAATTTTCACCTGAAGCTCTCATCCTCTATTTTGCCTTCTAAGCACCTATAAAAGGCACAGTATACTAGTCAGAGGTTCCCCATATACACAGTTTGTTGTCCAGCTCCTGTCATTACCTAGGGGGTTATCTACATGACGTCTTGGTATGCAAGACCTTGGTGTATTTTTCTATTACTTCATCAACATGGTATCTTTTAAATTTTGCTTTTTCTATATGTCTATC
This sequence comes from Platysteira castanea, assembly GCA_013397175.1. NCBI lineage: Eukaryota > Metazoa > Chordata > Aves > Passeriformes > Platysteira > Platysteira castanea. Next base: position 125,881 of record VYXC01007327.1, on the reverse strand, counting down.
TCCTCACTAAATTGATTTATTTTATTGATTGATTGTGTAAGCATTTGGTACAATTTGTGGATTATATAATTTATTTGCCATATTCTGTCATTTAGCCCAGTTATTCTCTATTTACAATTTTATTAAACATTTAATGTATGCTAGTATCAGTGTGTTCCTTTCTTTCAGAATCTTACTTCCTTGTCTACAGGGTTTTACTTGGATTTCTATTTTCTAACTTATAGAGGCAAATCTGTCTTTATAATTCAGACTTGCAGACCTGGATCATTTTGTTTGCCCCCTTTCAATCTTAACAATGTATTTCTTATACTGAGAAGAATAAAATGGAATGTGATATAAAAAAAAATCAGTTCAATTTTTAAACCATTATCTGGGGAGCAACATAAAGTACATTATTAGCTGTATATTTTTTCTTTGAAATCAGAATCTGTTGTGAGATGAATTTAGGTCTCCCTGACTGCAATAAAAGTAAATGGAATATAATGGGCCAAAGTGTTACACAATACAAACCTTTTCAAGCTAAATTTTGTCTCACAGTCAAGTGAGCCTGATACGTTACCACAGGCATTAGTACATCTAAATTTATAGTAAATGCAAACTCTAATGGGAGATAAGGTGCCAAATCAAAAGAATCTGTGCAAAACTGTAGTAATTAATTTTAGGTACCTATTGTAGTCACCAACTGGAGCTTTGTGTCATCATTAATATTAGGTTTTAAAGGTGTTTCACAGAACAAATTAAGTTAGGAAAGCCTAAATTTTATGATTATTCTGTGGCTTCAATTATATAGATCCTTCAATTATATGGATCCTTGAAATTTATGTTGTGCATTAGAGTAGTGAAGTAACATTCAGAATTTTAGAGAAGGATGCAATGTAAAAGAGAAGAAAAAAGGATGATGAAGGAAAAGACAGTGAGAGCATCCTACCACTGTTCTTATTTAATTTACATATTGAAGTGTTATTGTTTCACTAAAATAGCAGAATTTAAGTTGATGATTAATTAATCCAGTGAGAAAACAATATAAAGATTGGATCACTTTCTCTCTACCCTGCTGTCCTTGCTGAACAAATTGATGGCTGCATTCCAACACAGTGATGTAATTCATTTGTATCTTAAAATGAAATCTTCGATATGACCCACACTGTTGGGTTTTTTTCATCTGAGACAACAGTACCATTAGATGGCACTCTGGGTAAAGTTGAAAAATTACTTCGTAAGGCTGTTGCAACTCAAATGTTTCCTGAAAGTACAATAAAAGAGAAAATAGCAAAATTTTCATCAAATGAGAATATATTCATTATATTTCCAATAGTCTATACTGAATGTCAAAGAATTATTTAGATATTATATTTGAAAATGTTTTTTAGCACCTTTTTTATCTTTTAAACAAGAGGTAGTGAATGCTTCCTGTAAGGAAGATATACTAACTTGTTCCTTTTTAATCTTATTTTCAGCTTTCTAAAGGGATCTTAAAGGCAAGGGAAAGAATGTCAATATCTAATTACGTAAGACAAGTATCTCACAACATGAACATTTCACAGTATTATCAGAGTGACTGAAAAAGTAAGTTACCTCTCAGATATGTGTGACTATCTCATACATATTTTATCCGAAAGTGAAAGCCTGAAATTTTTTTACTAAGTTTGGCTTTCCCTTACTTTGCATGTATAAGTATTAGAGTACAATAAAAATATGCTTTTGAAGGATGTTCCAAGATGTTTTTTTTTTTTTTGACAGAAGTCATGTGAAAAAAGAAGCAAGCAAAAATTCTGAAACTCAAAGAGTCAATTATTTAAGGAAAAAATTCTTCTCCTAGAACACCTAGACCAGTTTATCTTTTCATCTGTGTCTACCTGTACAAACATCCTACATCCTGGTAGAAACAAACCAAATAGAATATTTAAGTGATGATATACTAAATAAATATTTCAAACATTGTCCTTTAACTCCAATACTGCCATTACTTAAACTCAAGCAACCATGAATCCAGGGGAATCCCTTACAGTTCCAGAAGTACACTGATGCAGAGCTGGGTGAAGGCCTTAGTAATTGAATTTTTACCTGGCTTGTTTCCTGTGAAAAGTTAGATTGCCACAGTTAGAAAACCTTACACTTCAGAGGTTCAATTCTACTTTCAAGCTGTTCTTAATAACTTGTTTTCACCCAATATTCAAAAATGTTTCACCAGATGTAGATTTAATCTGCAGACACCTCTATCCCAAATAAAGCATCACATGTATTTCAAGCAAGTGCTGTGAATTCCAAACGAGACTTTTTATCATGAACAGCTAATATGCTTCAGTCTGCTCTATATTGTGAAGAAGAGCAAATGAAAATTCAAGGGCTTCAAGTGTCCTCCATATGCTTTTGGGGAGCAAAACATCCTCTGTAGTCTTCTTGTCCTTTAGCTATGTGAAGCTAAGTTACCAGAAAATCACATTCTGGAGGCTCTCCAAAATGTAAGGGTCAAATTGTCAAATAATTTTTGATAATTTATGATGGGTGAGTGACACTGTCTCCTTAACATAATAAAAGGAAAAATTTAGAATGTATTAGTATCCACTAATAGCACGTATTTAGTAGTTGTATCCACTCAAAATAGAACATGTAACAACACCATCTAATAGTACAGGAAGATTGATTGATATTTCAAAATTGATCCCTGTATTTTATACCTTATTTCTGTCCCCAGTTTTGGTGAACATTAATTTCTTCTCCTTCCCATCCACTAGATTATTTACACAATAAGTCCCATTCTCCAGCAATGATGGTCTTACTTGATATTCAGGCACAGGTGTGAAGCTGCCTTTCTTCCTGTGTGCAGCCTTCAAAAATTAAGTTCCACTCTGTTACATCTACAGGGGGAAATTTCATGATTCTGACACCACTAGGGCACTGTAGGCTAGATCTAAGTCTTCAGCCCTTCCCAGATGATCCAGCTGAGCTCTGAGAGTGTTGTTCACTTTGCAAGTCTGTATTAAGAAAGTTAGTATAGAAATTAAACTGAAAAAAGGAAAACATACTTCAAGAGGAAAGCTTTTAGAATTGGAGATTTTTCATTCACCAAACAGAATTGTTTTCTACACTTTGGTGATAATCTAGTAAAATAGAACTTCTCCGAAACTTATTCTTTCTTCTTCCTTTGCAATAGTCCCTTTGATGTCTTTTCTGATATTCTTCTTTTCTTGCCCTTGCATATTCTCAGCACTGAAATGTCTGCTTAGAGGTAGTATTTCTCCAGCTATTTGTTTCTTTCTCATTTTTTATTCAACCAGTCAATTAAGCTAAACAAATTTAGTCAGTTCAGTAGATATTTCAGCAACTGGATCCATAAAAATATTTTGATTTAAATTTCTCTATGAATTTTCAGAGCTTCCTTTACAATGGAAACTCTAGTCTCCAAATACATACAGTTATTTTTGTGATGCTTCAGGATTCCATCAATGCATGAATGAAATAATCAAACTATTACCAATGTAAATCCCTCTGCGCTATTTGGATGAAAATTTCAACCTTGTGGAATACCAGTATTTTTAAAGATAAAATAAAAAAAAAACCCAGCAGCACAACAGATTTTGCTTATTTGGCTGGTTGGTTTTTTCCCAAGCCCTCTTTTTGTAGCGCAGGAGAAATGTGAATATAAAATGGCTTAGAGAAAATGGAGCAGAGAGTTTTTTTATCTGCATTTCAGGACACAAAATACCATGTTATGCCTAGTTTGAGACAGAAAATATGCAGTTGTTTTCCACTGCAGTTCACGTAGAGGAATAATCACTTTGCCACTCTGCAGACTAAAGAGGAAAGACCCATCATATCAGGAGAGATGCTGGAGCTGAGTAAGGCATCCCCACCTGCTCCCTGTATAGCAACCATCACAAGTAAGTAAAGCCACGGTGATAGCAGCAGGTGGCTCTTCTGAGAAGGGTGGACACACCCACTTGCTGGCCTGCTGCACTCTTCTCTAGAGGTGAGCGCCTTACCAGGGGCTTCTGTCAGGGCTGTTACCAGGACCACTGCTGTTTCCTGTCAGTGCCAATGATACAGCCAGGAACAGGATGAGGAGTGTCAAGGATTACAGAGTCCTGTGAGCACTGATATGGGACTCAGAAGCACAGGTAGTTTTTTCATCAGTACTCCTGGTTTAAGGGTTGAAAGCGTCAGTCATATTTGGAGAATGAACAGTGGTTACAGGATTGATGGCACAGCCGGGGGTTAAATACTTAGACCATGGGGCTTGCTTTGAGAAACCTGTTCTGCTGAGGGCAGATGAGGCCCATCTGTCAGAGAAGGGGAAAAACATCTTTGGTCACAGACTTGACAAGCTGGTCAAGAGGGCTTTAAGCAATAATTGGTGGATAAAGGGAATTTCAATCCATCCCACTCCTGTCAGTTTGATGCCAGTGACAGAATGAGATGCCCAGAGCCCAGAGCAGGGTTACAGATCAGCAGGAGAACACCCAAAGAGCAACACAAAGCAATTCCAGTCACTCCAGACAATAAGGCAGCTTCTATGGGGGCCTGACTTAAATGTCTCTATGCAAATACAGCATGAAGAATAAACAGGAGGAGCTAGAGACATAGACCCACCTGCAGGGCTATCATCTTACTGGAATCATGGAGATGTGGTATGACTCCTATGACTGGAGTGCCAGAATGGAAGGATACAGCCTCTTTGGGAAGGAGAGCTACGTGAGACAAGCAAGGGGTGTTGCTCACCATGATGGAGACTATGGCAGGAAGGTTGGAACTAGATGATTTTTAATGTCTCTTCCAATCCAAATTATTATATGATAACACAGAAAACTGTAACACTATGAGCCAAATGTCTGCTAAAGATCCTAGAAGAAAGTGAACAGTAGGAAGACAGCTATACCACACATTTACATGAAAATATAACAGAAAGCAACACTGGCTTTCACAGAGTGTACTGACTATGTAGTTGCTATTAAGGTGTCAGACAAAAACCACTGTAACAATGAAATTCTCCAAAGCTCTTTTATCTGGTGCCTACCCCTTTTATTGATCTCATACAACTGCAGATCCCTCTGTCAACCAAACACTGTGGTGTCTTTATGTTCGTGTCTTTCCCCTATCCTTGTCCTTTCACTCACAGTAGGCTATGCAGGAAGACCTGGAAGAGATGTAACAAAAAGTCGTCTACTACCCTGAGCCTTCTGCATCACCTCCAGCAACCCATAAAGTAGAGCAGCAATGATATCAGGAATCTTTTCTACAAAACCCACACAAATCTACATGCATATTCATACAAAAGTCAATTAGAAGCTTTTATTACTTTGCATAAATGAAAACACAGAGATATTAGCTAACCACACATTAAGCAGAGCTCAAAATGGCCAGCAGGACCCAGATGGCATCCTTTCTTTGTGTTCAGGATGGAGTCTGTCTATAGTTTACAACGTACAGCAGTGTGGTTTGTAGTATATACATTTCTAATTCCAGAGTGATGCTTAAAAAAAAATCTGCTTTTTTTCTTCTGTTTTTACTCAAACATCTTTACTCCTTTTTTTTTTTTCTTCCAGGCTGATAGAGATATTAAAGGAAGTAATCAATATGCTAAATAATACCCTCTGGTATCTTAAAAAAAGAGGTGCAACATTTCATTATGTCTAATCATATGGAGTGAACGGCAAACTGACAAACTCTCTGGGGTTGTCACAAATCTTTACACCTACACTGCACAGGAATTCAAATATTGTAGCTTTTTTACAGTGAATTGTTAAAGTAAATATATTTCATTGTCCTTCTCATAATCTTCAATGAAACTATAAGTCAATTGTCCAGTTTTGATGGACATTTACTGTTTAACAATTATTTCTTAATTATTTCTTAGGTAGGTAGCAAAATCTTCATCATTATTATTAAATACTGATGATGATTATTATTATTACATAAGTATTTTTATTTATATATATACATAGCCATAAATATTTTTATTTAGTATTTCTGTAGTACCTATAACTAGATTTCCTCAAAAGCAAGAACATTATACACAAAGTTAAGGTTTGGAATGCATTTTCATTTTGCATCAGGAAAAAAAAACCCCATATACAAACACCACCAACAACACTACCACCGTAAATAAAAAACAACCAATCAAAAAAACATCTACAGAAAAAAACATGAGGGAAATGCAAAAAGAGTCCAAAATGAAAAACAGACTTAGGAATTAATACATACCCAAACAAGCAGCTGGACTACTACTGATGTTGCTTAGTGTGTGAGACAGCTTCCCATCTAATTCCTAAAATGAATCTTGTCCCTTTCTTTTCCCTACATTGCCACAAACAGGCAAAAAGTTGTGAAACAGTAATAGTGACATAAGTTTATAATTAGAAAAAAGTACAGATGCTGCTTTCTACTGCTGCTACCTCTTCTCAAAATAGTTTCAATACATTGATTATCCAACCAGCTGGGAAGAATATTGGTGATGTTTGGTTAGGCAAAGACTTATGTAAACCCAATTGAATGACCAGCAGGAATACATGGGTGAATGGACTAGCTTAGAGGTCTTGCATGCAAGCTCTTAAACAGCTGAACAGCACATACAGTCTCTTAGCCATTACTGGGCCCAGGAGTAATTTATAAACTGTATCCTTGCATACTCTGTTACGTAACATAGAGACTGTTCCTCTATCTAATATGTGGAATGATGGAAAGAGATGTCAAAAGACTGGGCAAAAGGAACAGAGGGAGAAGAAAACCAAAACCTTAGGATGTGTTGTTATTAGAATTTAGTTTGGCCCTTGAGTAAAAGATCTATACACCAAAAGAGATGGTGTCGAAGATCCAATATTCAACATCTGCTTTTCAGAGGGCTTCTTCAGATTAGCTGTTGTCTGGTCCTGAAAGATGAATGTTCATTAATGCCAAGAATGTGTTAGGTGTTCTCCTGGGATGTATTATCTTGTTTAGTTTCATCTAGAGGAATCTAGTTTGTGAGCTCCAAGCCTGCACTGTGATGCAATCTGAAATCCAATGACTGAGAACAATAAGTAGATTTATTTTTCACTCTTAATCTAAACAAATTGTCGTCACACCCCTAGGCACTAGGAATTACTTCTTCATTTCTCTGTTTTTTATCCAGTGTTTGTAGGCTGTATATAAACAGTGCACTGATTGTCAATGAGTATTTAGGATATTAGTAGTGACTAATTGAAATGTTTTATTTCAAGGTAAATCCATTAAGGATCAGTTTAGTAACTGATTTTTCATCCTATGACTAAGAACCCTGTAAGTGATAATACTCTATTTCTTGTTTCAAAGATCCAGTTTGTGAAAGAGTGACTGAAATGTTCGTTGAGCATCACCACCCTTTGTTTCCTCATGATGCATGGAGAAATGTGAAGGATGTGTCCATGTCCTCTAAACTTGCTGCATTTTTTCAGTGTGGCCATTTCCTCCCAGACAGACTAACTTTTGCTGACTAGGTCTAAAATCCACCAAACATGGTCAGCTTGTCGAAGTTATCTGAAATGATCTGAAGAGTGTTCAACCCTAAGTTTCTTGAAATACTATGACAGTCCAGAACTGTTATAGCGAGTGTGGTGAGAATTGGCAACCAACCTTATTTTATTGTTGCAGAAACATGATTTTATTTTACTTTATTAAGAAAAAACAAATTTATGTCAACATGTTTGAAACTTTCACTGAGTTGCCCCTGACATGAGTGTCAGAGGACAGTGTTGTGGGACTGTAACTCCTTGCAATATTTTGCAAGAGGAGTGATAGAAAACTCCAAGAGGATCTTTAAGTTCCCTTTAAGCACAGGATTCACTAGCAACCCCAGAGATTTAGAAGATGAACAGTGAGTGCTTCTCAAGTGTTTTCTGTGAAAAAGATTTTTCACTTAACAACACGAGAGTATGCTGCTTCAGAAATTTTAACCAAACAATATTGAAAGCTGTTTAAAGCTGGCTAATGAAGAGATTTTAAAATAAACAATGTGATATTTTTTAATGTTCAAGAAATCTTTTTGATTTAATAAGATGAAGATCACCACTAATAGAGAATATACTCCCATGAGCATTTTACTGTACAATAAAAAATGGAACATTATTCACATGTTAACGGGGCAGAAATATGTGCAGAATAGTGACTTCTCTATGAGCAAAATGAGAAGATAGAAACAGATAGATCATATTTAAATGTATTCTGTTAGTTACATTATGCCTTCTGGAGTTAAAAGGTTGAGTTGTACAAAATTAATGAAGTCACCAAAGCATCACCCAAGAGTTGAGCCTTAACAAATGCAATATATCAAGAGTTTGAATTAGCTCTGTGCTGGAAAATTATCTTTTCCCAAACAAAAAAAATTATTAGAAGAGATTGCAATCTGATGTTTTCTAAATTTATTCATTTTTGGTATTAAAATGATCTTGGAAGTTTAATTTAGAAATATGTTTTCAAAATACCATGCTAAACCATTCTGATTAATTGATCCCATCCAATGGTTAGGAAAGTCTTCTCCTTGCAAAGATAGCAGAATGAGCAAATGAGGGATTTTACTCAGGAACTTGACAAAATGTAGAAGGGAATGGAAATAATCTAAAAGAATGTGAAAAAAATGAGTCAAGGAGAGTGTTTGATTTCTAGCCTGAAAACATTTATACTCACTATTCAATGTTTCAGTTTAAGAAATACAATTCTCTATCCAAGACACATATAAGCAAAATGCGACACAGACAATAGCTTACAGCTATTTGCAGTGCAGAATACTGTATTCAAAAAAGTAAGATAACTCTTTTAATGTAACCACAGTGATCTGCTCTCTTACCACATCAGAATGGAAGCTGGATTTTTCCCAGGACAGACACATATAGCCAATAACATTTTCAGGAGTGAAACGGGCAGAATGGAGAATACGAAGGATCCCTAGGAAGAAAGGAAAACAGAGGATAGTATGCTGAGGTTGCAGATGGATTGTACATGAAGACTTTTGATAGCCATATCTCATATTTTCCCTTCGCTGAACTTTGTCAGGCAGATGTGAGTTCCTAAATTTGCCTCCCAGTTTCAGTCTCCAGCACCAGCTCTACACACTCATTAAAGGTATTAACTTAATGAGATTAGTATAAGCAAAATTATACATGTTAAGTTAAATATACTTGAAATAACTGTAAAAAAATTAACTTGGTATAAGAATTACTCTGGATGTATCAGTGTGATAGGTGTAAATTGAGAAGAGTAGCACAACCAAATAGGACTTTTTTCTTTTTTAATTCTAGGTTGATTGATTTTTCTTTAACCCTAACATCTCTAGAGTTCACTGCAGATTCCAAATGAATATAACACTGAGGTCCTGGACCCAGAGACACAAACCTTTTTATCTTGCAAAGATGTCTAAGATCACTCACAGAGTGGATCTAACTATTAAGATACATCTAGTAGTACCTGGTAGTACACACTTTCAGCACTGGTTATACAAAATTAGCAATCTGCATACATATTGTAGAAAAGATAAGTGTCTTCAGTTTCCAGTTTTAAAGGAATTTAAAATTCCTGTGAAATAAAAATAAGGAATCATTTCTTTGTAGTCACACAGAGATAAATGGTGCTAACACTCACTTGAATAGTTTCTTTTTCTGTAATAGTTTTCATGAACAGTACAATACTCACACACACAGTTATGACAGCTTCCCTTTTCACGCATGGTGTGAAATCAACTTTCATTCAATATTAAGAGTAACTTGAATAAACATTAACAGATACTCAAAAATTGTTTTGATTATTGTGTATCAGATGATAGCTGGGAAACAAAAGATCCAGAGGATGGAGATACACTGGATTCTGCACCTCGAATGAGGCAGCCCTGGCTGTGTGTATAGCCTGGGGAATGAGAGGCTGGAGCAGCGCTGTGGAAAGGGACCTGGGGGTCCCAGTCAGTGCAAAGTTGACCGTGAGTCAGCAGTGCCCTGGCAGCCAGGAGGGCCCCCCCTTTCCTGGGGGGCATCAGGCACAGCATCGCCAGCCAGGCCAGGGAGGAGATTGTCCTGCTCTGCTCTGCAGTGGGGTGGCCTCACCTCGAGTCCTGGGTACAGTTCTGGGTGCCACAATATAGAAGACATTAAGTTATTAGAGAGCATCCAAAGGAGGGCAACAAGGATAGTGAAAGAAGGGAAGCCGTATGAGCAACAGCTGAGGTCACTTGGTCTGTTCAGCCTGGAGAAGAGACTGAGGGAAGACCTCACTGCAGCCTTCAACATCCTCACAAGGAGGGGCAGGTACTGATCTCTTCACTCTTGTGACCAGTGACAGGACTTGAGCAAATGGCATGATGCAGAATCAGGGAAGGTTGAGGCTGGGTATCAGGGAAAGGTTTTTAACTCTTTGGTGCCCACCTTTTGGTTGCTGGGTACTGGAACAGGCTCCCCAGAGAAGTGGTCACAGCACCAAGACTACCTGAGTTCAAGAACTGTTTGGACAGTAATCTCTGGAACGTGATGTGATTCTTGGGGAATCCTGTGCAGGGCCAGGAGTTAGACTTGATGATTCTGACAGGTCGCTTCCAACTCAGCATATTCTACGATTCTGTGGTTCTGCATGGACTATTTCTTAAGCTCTTATTTTTAGATTTAACCAAGCAAAGGTCATGAGTCAGCTATTTCAGATCTTTTCAGAACTCCCGACAAGTTCAAGGAAAAACTTGTTGGTACAGTAAGATCTTCATTACCAGAAGCCTGTATTAGCTCATTTATATTTGTTAGGTAGCAACATCTAAGACTGATATAACACTAACGTGGTGTGGGTGGTCGGTGGAGAGGCCTCCACATTGTCCCAAAAGCGTCCTGAGCAAGGAATTGCTCTGGCAGTGCTGTTTGGCACTCCAGCAGGCCGGCTTTCACACCCGTGCCGAGGTATGCACAAAAGCACACGCTCACACTCAAGCTGAATAGCTCATGTGTCACCAGAGGGAAAGAGTCAGGAGGTGGCTCTTCTTGTAGAGATCCGAAGGGTTTATTGCCAAACTACAATAAAGGTGTCCATGGACGAAAGAGGCCGACCTGAGGGCCATAACAAACTTATAGAGGGGTACAGAAGGGAGGCGGGCAGAGCTCCAGTAACCAATGATCTGGGGGTACAGGGGCAGAGAGAAGGTGGGGTAATACAACAACAACCAGTGGGGAGAAGGCAGGGGCAGAGTGGGGACTGGATTGCAACCTTTTAAGGGGTAAGAGGGGCGTGTGGCCAACTGGCCAACCAGACAGACCAAATCTGCAGAGAACCACAAGGCCTGATGGGGGAGGATTTTCTCACCCTCAGTCAGGGGTGAGAAAACCCTTCTGGCTGTCAGATTCTAAACTGTGGAGCTGGCCCACCAACGGGCCTCTCCTGTTCCGGAGCTCTTTGGCCCCTCGGCTTTCAGTGCTGCTGGCTCAGCCCCCACAACATAATATGTCTGCTTCTATCTTGTAGATAACTAAGCAAAGTAAAGTTTAATTAAAATTACTTTTATCAATAAGTTTACTACTTATATTGTTAATAATTTGTTCAGCACTATTTGGCAGAGACTTTAATATAGGATGCAACGCCTATATTATTAATAATATTAGAAATTTCTATATTAAATAATTTATTTGCTTTTATTCAGGCTATCTTATATTGGGTTTTTTTTGAAATTTCTATTTGTGTGCTAATTTTAATTAGCATAGGAAACTAATTTGGTAGGAATGCATAAGGATTTTTCCAAGGCCATTTTTGTTCAACATATATAGATTTAATATGAACAAACTTACCTTGAACTTGAGTGGGAGTGGAGAAAGCAGAAATTTTGTTTTCGAAGGCTTATTTCTTGTTGTTTATTTTTGTGTTATTTAATAGCAATAGTCACTGCAAAGGTTGCTGTCATGAGCAAAGTGAATTTTATTTAGCTGTTGCTAATCTTGTACAAACACAAACCTGCTAATTGAAAAGCTAATTATGATGATGGAGTGATGAGAAGCACAGTGGGCAGGATGACATAAAGCCCATGAAACATCTATTAAAAACCAGCTGGTATCCTTTGAAGCTAGAAGCATTATAGATTGCTTTCTTCTGTTAAAGCAGGGATATTAATGTTATGCCTTGCACAGTTAGCCATTTTTAAAAATCTGGAACTCTCAATAACCACAGACTTTAAGCAGTCAGAATACTTCATAATATTAATATGTACATCAGTTCTATCAATGTTGACTTTAATGGAAATGTTTAATAAACAGGAAAATGGGAGGCATATGAAGTGCTGATAAATAGTCCATAATAATAATGTATAGGTCAGTTCTATCAGTGGTGACTTCAATGGAAATGTTGAATAAACAGGAAAATGGGACGCATATGAAGTGCTGATAAATATGAAAAATGAGAAGTCATCAAGCAAGAACTCTGGTTTTGCTTCAGTCATTTAATTTTTGGCAAGACTGATTTGTATTTGAACGTTATTGAAGAGGAAAGTCAGATGAACAAGGATTTGAATCCTTTTCTATTCAGATGTTTGAGAAAGTTCTTACTAGGTTACAGTGGAAATTTGTGCCAAAGAGTCAACCTAGCAGCAAATTTTCTTACTTGGTGTGGTAAATATTGAACCAAACTTTTCCCCACAATATGCCACCAAACTGTCTAACTCCATAGTACTATAAATTAGAGAAAGCATAGAAATGGAGATCAGGTTTTTTTATTTAAATATTTTACAGAAAATAAAAGAGGATTAATAATTCAGATGTTATAAATAAACCATTTCAAATATGTATTTCGTTATAGTTCAATTGATAAAAAAATCTTTTAACTCTAATATTAGAGTTTAAAAAGTAAAAAGTTAAAAAAAATAAACCTGCAAGAAGTAGCCATGTCAGAGACTAATTTTTAGATATAAAATATGAACTGGAGAGTGAGTAATACTTCTTGGCATATCTCTGCTGAATTTTCACCTGAAAGTTCTTTATACTGTCTCATCGGGGAAAAAAAACTCTTGTTAAATCGTTTAACGATATCAAATAAGTCTTTCTTTTTGAAAGGTCAGTAAGGTTACTTACACATTCTCTGCCACAAGAAGAAACATATGACTATTGTGGATATTCTCATAAAGCCACAAATATTCTTCATTCTCAATATATTCTAAGCATTTTTATTGGAAAAAAAATTGCCTGATGAATTTGACATGAAAATATTTGCCAGAAATTATTGTAATGTCATACAAAAAAATTGTGACTAATTAATATCTGGACAGAAATGATAAAATGGAATTAAAGCAGTTGGGGCAAGATTGTAGACTGAATACCAAAGTGCATCACATTTTCCTACGCAGATACAGATCTCACTTAGATCAGCACAACCCAGCTGTGATTAAGTAGCGACTAGTAGGAACAAGCTTAATGGAAATAAGAAATATGTAACAGAAAGCATAAGCTAAACCAGAATCAAACCTAAAATTCAGTGTCTTCTTGAGTTTTATACCATTTTCTATTGATTTATTTGTAATAATATCCATTAGTCTATCAGAACTATGAATTATGGAGTCAGAGAACATATATCTCAGTGCACTGCAAATTTTTGCAATTCCTTTCTTCATCTCTGTGATTTTATATTTCAGGTTCAAAATCTGTATTTCCAAATCACCATGTGAACAATCCTGTACATTACTATCCATGAAATATACTTTATAAAAAGTTGTGTGAATATGCCCTCACTTCTATCCACAGATTTTTGTGAGAAGGAACTCAAAATTCAGATTGAGAGCTTGAATTCTTCCAATCTGCTTGACGTGGCTTTCACTCATTATCCTGGTTTGGAGGAGTTAGCTCAGATCAGGTAGGTCAGAATCACTGAGAATTGTCTCCCTCACCCAGTTTCCATAAAGATGGAAGGTTTCCAAGCATGAAGGAAAACTCCAGGGCTGATAATTTCCTACATCTGTTTTGTGCACATACAGAAAATAATTTTAAGAGAATAGTTGTAAAACTGATCAGACCTACAAACTAACTTCAGGAGCTGAAACTGATTCTCAAGGAACTAGAAAGTTTGATGGAAAGATTTCCCTGGGAATAATTCACTTGGTCTTTTTGAAAGAGCCAATGTCCTTAATTTATATATCAAAAAAATTTAACGATTTTAATTACATGTATTATATTTTGCTTCTCTTACTTCTCTGTGAATGCTTGAAAGAGGTACAGAGCTAAGAAAATACATCATGGATGTACATTTGTGAAAGAAATCGAATATTGACTTGCTGATAAAAGACCATGACTATCCTATTTTTTAAGAAAGACTCTTTTTAGCATATCAGATTTCATGAAATTACATGGAGCATACAGATATATTTAAAGTTAGACCTCTTGATCAGACTTTTTCCAAGTATATCTGTTGCTCTGTCCTTGCTGCAGGAACAAGAGTGCCAGAGTCTAATGAAATTTGATTGAACTTTGATTAAGATAATTGCACAGGGCTTTGAAATGCTAGCCTTGATAGAATGACTGGATCTATTATCTTCAGCGGTGTCTAGACTAGTAAATATTTGTTCAAAGTAACTCCAAATCAAAAAGCAGGAAAGGAAAACTGTAGTCTCATCCTCTGGGGCAAAAAAAAAGTTCAATGAAGCAGTCTCTAAATAAAATTACTTTGAAAACATTCATTTGGTGAGAGACAGATCTGCTGAACTCTGTTTAGTGACACCATAAGGGAAGTCAAGAAGATTGGTGAGAAAATGGAATTTGTACCTTATATTTAAAAATATTCCACTATTTCTACAGAAATCACTGAATTATTAGTGTTATGCTAATAAAGTCAGTTGGGTCACCTGACTAGTCTCCTTGCTGTGTAATAAATCTTTTAATAAATCAGTGAATTTCATCAAAGGTTTGTGGTATCTAGGCAAGTAATATGGAGTGTGTTGCACAGACAAAAATACATGCCAACCAGCAGGAGTACCTTTAGGCAGAAAATAAGGAAAAGAGATTTCTAACCAGTGGCATTTTAAAATAATCTTTCAAAATAAAAGGACTGAAAAAAAAGCCTAACTACTTTTAATATGTAGATTTACCAATTGGTATAAAGAAATACTGGATTATCCAAAGTCCTCCTTGTTCTACAGTTTTCATGGTTTTGTTCAATATGTTCTCAAAAATCAAAGAAGTCAACATATTCCCAGCAGTTACTGAATAGAATTTGACTGTACTCTGCTGGAGGCTGTTACAAAATAGAAGAAAATTATTCTTTAATAGTGGCACCTCTACAAACAGACATTTTTCCTGAAATTGCAAAGACGTAAACTACAGGATGATATAAAAGGTGACCCATGATATTACAGTGCTCAGAAGAATTGTCACCTTTCCAGTGCCTTTGTACAAAATATCCAGATTTTTACAGTTACCTGAACCCTACCCCCTGCCTTAAATTAGTGTTTAAATTCTGTGTTTAGCCAAATGCTAATAACCAATACAAATATATTACAATACTGTAACTTCCAAGTTAAAGCTGGGTGGATGCAAAATTAAATTTCCTTCGGAGGTTTTCTTTTATAGAATGATTATTTATTTTATGTATGTAACATTCTCCAACCCTGCTTTTGCTTCATTGCAGGGACTGGGGAATTCCTGCAATGTAGTATTTTAGCCAAGGAAGTCTTCCTGTCTTCCTCAGTTCCGAAGTAGGTCAATAATTGAGTAAGCAGCACTTACACTGGAGGTTTTAAGTTGCCCTGCCACTTCTGAGGATGCATTTACTGTAAGCAATTACAGTCATCACAGATTACAATTTTCACTTTGCTTTTCACAGGTAGATACAATATTCGTGTTTTGAGAAGGTGGTTTCTGAATATTGAATGAGAAATATTCCCCAAACAGTTTTGCTTTCATCAAGACAGAAGTAAGTTGAAAGAAATACATATCACTGTCAACACCCAAGGCTTTGTTTTTACAATTTGACAGGAGTATACAATCCTTAGAACAATTTCTCCAATAAATGAAAAACAGAAAGCAATGTACTGTACAGCTTATGATATGGGTTTTGCTACTCTGAGTGCAAGTGTGTCTGTTCTGTGACAATGACAATAGTATTAATGAAAAAGCAAAGAAAAAGTGAAAATTCAATTATAAATAAGATTATGAAATATATCTTACTTTTTCTCTTCTCATTTCTGTTTTTCAGGATGAGTACTTTCTAGCTGTAATTATAGTTGCACATTTCTATATGTATCATTTTATAAGCCTTAAAAAGATATAGTAGCATCATTATATGTTGGTATATTTGGTAAGAGTAATTGAATTTGGGAAAAAAACCTAAGTTCTTTTACAGATAAAGTGGCAAATACAATGTGCAAGGAATTGGAGATAATCAGTATTCCAGGCAAAGGTGTATTATGTAATTAGTCCAAAGTTTCACAAGAAAAAATTTTCCTGATGTATTTGTGGTGAGAAACTTGAGCAACAGTCAGCTGAAGTTACGCACACATTCCACTCCCCTTATGCTGAAGTTCAACTCTTTTGGGGTTTTTTTTGTAGCCTTGAAAGCCCCCTGACACATCATACCTCCCAGGAAAAAAATCACATAATTTTAAGTTCAGATGGAACCCACGGAATAGCTCTCTGCTGATCTCAAGGCCCTATCAGGAGTAAAGCTTAGAGGCAATAGTCTTTTTGGAACATGTATATTTAATTTTTGAACCTGCCTTGCACTTCAAATGGCACCTGGAAAGGTCTGTGTGAATTAGCAGGGGGTTTTCTGAAGAATTCAACCTGTGTTGTAGAATAAAACTAGAATCTGGAGGGCACAAGAGTAAAAGTACCCTTACAGATAGTTCTGTGAAAATTATTTCTTTTTTTTTAATCCTGTAGAAATATTATAGAATTTTAAAACCTCTTCTTCTTCTTCTTTTCTTTTTTTTTTCTTTTTTTTTATTCATGGTAATGATTTCCCACTGCAGATTTTTATCCTTTCCTGACACTTTCTATTTTGGTATAATAAAAGACTTGCAGTATATCAATCTTTATGCACTAGGAGCAAGTGCATATATGTTCAAATTCTCTTGGTTTCCTTAACAACTGCAAGTGCTCTGTGGAAGAAGGGGATTTCTAGTCAATTGCTGCAATATGATGTTCCATTGGAAGAAAGACTGGGAAATATGATTTACCAAGTTTAAACTTTTTTGTCTGCATTTTCTGTTCTGTGATGTTGCCAATGTTCATGATGATTCAGTTTGCAAAGTCCACTTGAGAAACATTCAGTTCCACTTAGATTTATGTGCATCATCTAGATAATACTATCTCAACCCACAGAGATAAATGAGAGAATACTGTAGCTGCCTTCTTTTGTCACTGCCAAGAGCTGCCAAGGTGAGGTCCCACACCCTGTTTGAGATTCATTAGCTGTGCCACCTTTGCTAACTATGGCACTAGGGACTAATTATCCCTTGTTTTGCCCATGACTTAACCCTTCTAAAGTCTTAAATATCCATCTAGACCAATTTGAACACATCTTTTCACTAAAAATGCAGAGTGAGCAGTTGCTGCCTGTTGATGTTAACAAGTTATTGTCCTCAGATCTGCAACAAGTGTTGTTCCCTTTTTTTCTTTCTCATCTTTCCAAGTGGTTAATATCCATTCAGACAATTTATTCAGTCATGCTTTTGATGTGCACAAGAATGTGAGAAGGATGGGAGGAGTTTCATCTGCCACTCTGCGTTTGCAGTAGACTTAAAGACAGCTCTTCTTCTAAATTTAAATTCACATAAATATATCTTTTATATAGATTTATTAAAAAAATAACTGCTTTCCACCACTAGCTTCTATCTGAGCACCATCAAGCACACATGCTTTTTCCTACCAAAATTTCTAATTATTACTGGAAATACACTAATCACTCATTACCGACTGTGATTCACATTACTTGTATTTGTCCAATTTTAACTATACATATTTCTTTTGATTAAATCTCTGCAAAAATAATAAGAAGGAATAGCTCAACAGAAATATTTCTGATTAAGAGAAGCTAGCTACAGGAAGGACAAATACTAGAGGTTAATAGGGTTTTTATTGTTTGAATTGATTGAAAAGGTCTCCTCGTTTTTTCAAATTCAGTCTGGGTGGTGGGAGCATGTTTACTGTACAAGAGACTTCAGTGTTTTATGAATTCATTTTATACTTAATAGTAGAACAAGGCTATACTTGCTAAGCTTGACATGTGATGTCTGTTAAAAGTTTTTTTTTAAAATAGCAGGTGTAATGGAAGTCTAATACAATAAACAAGTCTACAGAGGAGAGCAAATTCACAGTATGGATGATGAATGCAAATAAAATGAGCAGAGACTGAAATGCAGACAAGAAAATGCAATGACAAAAATGGAAGAATTTTCTTTGAAAATTCTCTTGAAATGTATTCATGTTTATAATCATATGTTTCAAAGAACAGAAGCATTTCCTATCTCAAATTTCATTCCTATAGTAGCAAATTTTACTTTCCTACTGTTAGTTCTGAAAAAAATAACTAAAACTACTAATCACCTGTAGACAAAGTAGTTTAATTTCTAGAATTTCAGGGAGAGAAATAACAGTTAGTGTCTTTAAAATTTGCATATAGAGATAATGCATTATTCCAAGTGTAAAAGGATATAATTTTCCATTGGGCTCAATCTAAAAGTCTATAAGTAAATGTATTACAATAAAGTTACAATTCAAGGACTGTAAAATGACATAAATCAAATACTAGGAAGGTTGCAAATTTTCAAATGTGTCATGGGGTGTGCAACATTTTCAGCTATTTTTGGCATTTCCAAAGGTGAATGATTGTATTAGCTGCATTTGTAATGGGCACTACTGTTGGACAAGATATTACTAATTAGGAAGAAGTCAAGATGAATCAGACTGAAAATATGCTTTAAAATCAGATGATAACTATTATACAGCCATGATTATTATGATAAAGGATGACAGATTCTACTCTCCCATGCTATGCAAATCTAGCATCATTATATTTTTGGTAATGTAGACCTTTATTTTCTCATCAGAATGGCAGAAAGGAGGAAACTGTCCAAGCAAAATTAACTGAATGAAGGAAGTAAATATGTCTTGAAGTGGGAATCAACAATATTAGAAAAGACACTGAAATAGTAACTGAGCAAGGAAATAGAAAAAATTATTCTTCAGATTCAATAGCCAGAAAACAAAATATAGGGACTGACAAAGTGAAGAGGCACAATTCAATTATCAGGTTCTTTAAAATACTCACTAGAACAAAATTATATAAGGTGGAAGCACTTACAATGTTTCAAATATTAAATAAAAATAACATAGATCACACATGATGCAAATTATAGAAAATATTGTACTGTTCGAATGATACTTCAAAGGATGATGAAGTGCCTCAGAGCATGCCCTAAAAAGTTCTGATCATTGGGATGTCATAGAAATAGGGAAGCCACAAGAAAGGGCAGTGCGAAATACACTTGAAACTCAAAATCTTCAAAGAACACTGGAGAAAACAGGCTTTGTTCTTAACCTTAATAAGGCAGCTAAGTTGGGATCTAATGCCGGCTTTACTGGACATATTATAGAGTGAAGGAATGGTTTGGGTAGAGTGAGCCTTTAGATATCACCCAGTCCAACTCCCCCTGCTGTGGGCAGGTACAACTTCTGTGGATTATGTTGCTTAAGCCCTCATCCAACCTGACTTTAAACATTTCTAATCATTAAGGTGTGGTTATGCATTTTCTTTTAAATGGTTTGTTCTGTTCCCCCCTTCCAAAATGAATGGTATATCCCTAAGCTGTAACCCTGCCTATTACCCCTTCCTCGGTACCCCAATTGGTTCAGGTTATCTAATTCCTCCTACCCTCCGTTTCCATTGGTTTCTGAGATGTGTACCCCTCCTCTATCAGCTTTTTATTGGTTCAAGCCTTGTACCTGCGCCCACTTTGAATCTGTGTTAAGGAGTGCCTAGGCTTCGGCTGGGGCTCCCTAACCATTCTCTCCCTTTCTCCCCACTTCCCTTTTCCCCTTTCCTTTCCCCACCCCATTACGGCGCTGGACTCAATAAACTCAATCTAATTTCCACCATTAGGAAGCAATGTTGTGTTTGTCTCGCTGCCTACTGCTGTCTGCTGGAGATAGTCCAGAAATGTCTCTCCGGGAGCCCAAAAAGCTATCATACTGCCCTTCTTTCAGTGAGCCCTCTGGGATGTGTTGCCCCCAGCCCCTGCTGGTGNCCCTAACCATTCTCTCCCTTTCTCCCCACTTCCCTTTTCCCCTTTCCTTTCCCCACCCCATTACGGCGCTGGACTCAATAAACTCAATCTAATTTCCACCATTAGGAAGCAATGTTGTGTTTGTCTCGCTGCCTACTGCTGTCTGCTGAAGATAGTCCAGAAACATCCCTCCGGGAGCCCAAAAAGCTATCATACTGCCCTTCTTTCAGTGAGCCCTCTGGGATGTGTTGCCCCCAGCCCCTGCTGGTGCTAGCCAGCATGAAATAGGCAAAGGGCACAGCAACATTAAGGGGCATTCAGAACTTCTCTGGGCAACCTGTTCCAGTGTCTCACCAGTATTATCATAAAAGATTTCTTCCTTAAATCCAACTAAAAACCTCTTATAGTTTAAATCGATTGCTCCTTCTCCTGTCACTATAGGCCCTGGTAGATATCTTCCTCCATATTTCTTATAAGGCCCTTTGAAAGGCCACAATGAAGCCTCCCTGGAGCCATCTCCTCTCCAGTGTGAGCAATCTCAACTTTCTGAGCGTTCTCTTATAGAATAGGTGTTCCTCTGATCATTTTCATGGTGGTCCTCTAATCAGTCCCTTCACGGATGTATACTACAAAAGGACAAAACTCAAGGACAAAACCTACCAAAACAGATATTCGGTTAGGAAGAATTCTTCATGGTGAAGTTTGTCAAAGCCTGTAGCAGGTTGTCCAGTGACACTGTGGAATTTCCTTCTTTGAAGATACTCTAAATTGACTGCCCAAGGCCATGTGCAGCCTTCTCTGATCTGGCCCTGATCCGGACAGAGGTTTGGATTAGATGATTTTCAGAGATCCCTTTCAACCTGTCTTTTTGTATGACAATAGAACTGAGAAAATGGTTTGTCAAAAGAAGAGGTTAGTTTCTTCTACAACAGTATTTCCTCATTTAATGACCACCCAAAATTGAGAAGAAAGTTGGTGGAGTTCAAAATTTTCCAATGCTAAACTCTGAAATCCTTAGTTGCTCCTCAAACTAGAAACCATTATTAAAGATCTTACTCCACATGCAGGAAATTGGCCACATTAAGTGTTTCTCATGATGACTTGAAAATATCTGGATTAATTTTTTGAATCTGAGTACTATTTTCTTTAGGATATTCACAAAATGAGCCAAGTTCAAGATTCTTGCTACAATAATTTTTCAGTTATTTGAATGCAATTTTCTAAAGTAAAAGCAAAGCATTTTTCATATCAGACTAACTTGAAAATTATTACTCTTTTGCTGAACTTTTACAAAAACAAATTCTATTATCATTAGTTTGAACATATTAGAAGCTTATAGTAGCATACTTAATATCAATAGTATTTGATCTGTAAAGAAAAATAGCAAATGAGATTGAGTATATTCTGGTGGATAGGGCTTTATTCCTGGCTTTTACATTTTCCTGATGTGTAAATTGTCTTGCTTAGGGTTTTCTCTACGTTCTTGATTTTTCAACTTTTGTTCATCTTATCTTAGACAGCTCTACACTGTTCTGAACAGTGACACTGCATTCTTGCTTGTTTGTTTTCTTCCTAGTATAATAGAGGTTCTGTGGTTGGAACATCTAAATAATGCTGTAGTGAAAATTAGCAAACAATAGTAATGTCACAGTCTCAGATATTTTACAAGTCTTACACAGATTCGGGCCAATGTAGTACAATAGAATTAAGTCCTGTGATAAGAGCTGCTGATTTATGTCACTGAACTGAACTTCTGAACTTCTGACTTGTTTATGTCACTGTCACCTGAACTCTTCAGCCAGATGAAGTAACTTTTTAAAATTGTGTCTTGCAAC
This sequence comes from Platysteira castanea, assembly GCA_013397175.1. Lineage (NCBI taxonomy): Eukaryota > Metazoa > Chordata > Aves > Passeriformes > Platysteira > Platysteira castanea. Next base: position 103,879 of record VYXC01007327.1, on the reverse strand, counting down.
AGTTGTTAGAGTTATCAATTTGTTGTTTTTAGGCACTATACGGACACATAACAAGACTATATGCCTTACTAAGATCTCTAAACAGCTTGATGTCTAAGTGAGTAAGGCAGATATTTTTTAAAAGAAGATAAATACAAAACTAGGAGATGACGAATGGAAGAAAAAAAAAAAGGTCAGATCTAAAGGACACTGAATTCAGTAATCCAGCATCCCATGCAAAATAGATGTCGGATTAAATTTTTAATCAGCAGAGAAGAAAATCTGGCTCTCCCACACTCAATTTATTAACAAGTCTGTCTCCCCTGGAAACTAAAATAATTTGATAGGATGCAACAGTAGTGAAATAATACTCTTTGATCTATAAACTGAAAACACAAGGAAAGTGCATATTTCTTAGAAGATTAAATAATGGATGAATTTATTCCTAAATTAGCAGGATAGCAAGCTGCTGGGAGGAATGGGTTAAAAGAGGAAGAATGGTGAGGAGGATGGTAGATTCACTTAAGTGACCTTGCAGGTGGGAATGCTGAGGTCTGGAAAATAATAGTGTGGGAAACTTCATTATATTATGCCTACAGCTATTTATCCTCTCTCTGTTTTGTGATGTAGAATCTCTGCGTAGAGATAACATAGCAGATTACAGAGACTTGTAGACACCCTCATGGACATGCTTGAACTCTCTGTCTTGGGAAAGATATCAAAGCTCAGAGATCACAAAAAGCGCAGAGAGGATCACATTATGGTAGGAAACTGCATGCTGAGGCCCTTGATAAATTGGTGCAAACAGCAGCCCTGACTTGTTCTAGGATGGACTGAGCCTAATGGTGCCAGAGTTACCATTTGTGAGTTTCTGCCTGGCTGTTGCTCCAGGATCCTCCAGTTAGCAAGGTAATGAAATAAATTTACTCTTTGCATTTCAGTCATGGTTTTGTGATTGTTCTGGCCACAGGACTGTGTCAACTCACAGAAAAGTCCTCAGCAATATCCCCTTCCACATTCCCAGTTTCCTCTCTTCACTACTGAAATAGCCTGTCAGTCAAAGATTTCAGGTTTCAGTGGATTGATCACCAGTTTGTCTATATATAATGTCTCTGCAATGATCTACACCTGCCAGCCAATACAAGAAACAGCAATTGCTGTGGACGTCTGCATCTATGTGTTCTGAAAGAGTTACATGTCAGCATCAGTCTGGTTTTTTTTTAGCAGAACTGAATTTCTTAAAAGGATTTCTACAGCTTACAAGTTCTTTTGAAACCTCTCTTTACTGTGCATAGCATTTTCCCCCCAGTGTTTAGGTGAATTTATGCAATCGCTTTGAAAAGCAAGATATTGGCTTAAGATGTAACTTCATTCTCACTGTTTGTTACCACACCCACCACTCTGTTGTGGTAACCGATTTTAAGGTCACCCTTAATCCCTTGGTACAAAGCATGTTTTTATAGCTTTAGGATACAGTTCTTGTATATTTTCTTTGATGGATAAGCTCATGTTTGAATTCCTGGATCTCTCTCCTCACAGCTTTACTTTCTAGTTTCATTCTGCAGTTCCTTGTTTCTTCAGCTAGCTTAATCAAATTTGTGAAGTGCTTCTGAAAATCTCTTTGGTGATATATTTTGGGAAAAGCTTTCCTAGTGATTGTGTGATGTCACATTTAGATTATTGTAAATTTTATGATGTGATTTTTTTTCCTCTATAGCAAAAAGTGCTTGGTAACTTTTCTAAACACTAACTTATATTGTACTTCTGCTCTGAAAACATATCTTCAAAAAGACGCATTGGGAGTTGAAAAGAGGTAATTTGATCAGATAACTTAAAATGTTCTGTAAAACTATTAAAGCAGCAATTTTCACTAATAATATGGCCAACTAATTTACTTGATCACTCCAAAGGGACATCTGAGTGGGTAGAACTGGTTTCCTGAAAAATCTTGCTTTAGAGGAGTTCTGTTACTCTGAGAATGCTCTAAGAGGTGGCTGTTAGAGTGTGCAGTAAATTAAGGAGGCCACTAATTCATGTGTCTCTGAAGAAACTCAGTCACGTTCTCCTGCCCCAGAGGCTTACCCAGTTAGAAATGTTTATTTCAATGATTGTGATCTCTGTTAAGACTTTTGTTTTATTATGTTATTTTATCCCAATTATATAAAACAATCATGTGGTTTGCAGGGAACACATGTAAGATTTAGGTATGGAAACAGATATGGCAAAGGTGTAAAGCAGACAGAGGGAGGCTAACAGCTGATAGTGTGAAAGGAGCAGAGAAGATGACAAGAACTGCAGTAAGTGGAGGAAGGACTGAGGTGTCACGGGTCCAGGAGTCTCAAGGACATTGGAGGCCTGAAAGAGTGTGAGGGATTTTATATAGTAGGATTGAGGTGTTTGCAGACCTGGAATACAAGGGACTCAAAAAATTCTGGGGTATGAAGAAGCAAGGTGTCACCATGATCCTTTACCCTTCCCTTCCCTGAACATTTCTTGTTGCAGTCCGGTTGTGGCCTGCACCCCCGCTGAAGACAGCCTTGGGCCATAGAAAGAATCAGGAACAATATTTTTGGTAGATATTCATGGATGTTTTATTTCTCTGACCGCATGGCAGCCAGGAGAGACACAGACCGGCCACATGGCAGCCAGGTCAGGCACAAACTCTTTTTCCCGAAGACCCAGGAATCATGGGACAACCACAGTTTCCTGGGCAGGGAAAACACCTATAACCAATAACGAACAGGATAACATTAGGGAGCTTGGAAACCCTGCAGACCATGCTTCAGCTTCCATGCCCACCCCCCAGCAGGGGGGGGGACACCTCCACAATTTCTAACAGCTCAGTCTGGGACATATATGTACATCACAACGGCCATCATTCTCTGTCACTCTGATCCTCATTCAGGTATAAAGACAATGATTAAAAAGATACAACTGTCGCAATTTTTTACAAATTTGTCTTCTATGATGACTAGAGATCTACTACATATTTCAAAGGAGGGGCCAAGAACATAGATGCTTTAAATGTTTACTTTTCAGTGAACTAAACTTTGTATGAAATTATAGTGGATTGTGTAATGCCACTACAAATATACAAACACACCACATACAGGGCAGGTCTCTGCATGCTGAAGTGGAGCTTATTCTTTATTCCTTCTGCAGGAAGGGGAATCCAGCCCTTAAATAAGAGTTACCATAATTTTATGTACAGATGAAAATGGATACATAATTCGTTCTACAATTTTTATGCTAGGTAAGAGATTAGTCCTCTGTTTGCCATCTTGGTCAATTTTGTTGCAGCATTATACAAAGAACTCTTCCCATTTAGTATGTACCAGAATGATAGTAAAACATGTGTTCAGTTATCTACCAGATAATTAAAACCTTCTGTATACTTTGGTGGGCTCACTGACATAACCTCATTTTAATAGTGTGTCGGAACCTTGCACAAAGATTCTTATATTTTACACAGACTTCAGTATAAATTTCAATATAAATGCTCTAATTGCACTTGTTGCGGTGGGTGGTGGATGGTGAGTGCCACAACCTTCCAGAAGCATCTCCAGTACGAAGTTGCTCGGCAGGGCCAACACACTCACACACACTTGCACTCACCGGATAGCTTTTGGATGAATTGATGGCGAAGAGGCAGGAAGGGTCTTCGTATAGAGTTCCACAGGAGAGGTTTATTCCAGCCATGCATGTGAAGCGGCCCAGAGAGGAAGACTTAAAGACATGAGAGGGTCCAGGCTTATTTATGGGGCCAGTAGGGGCAGGGAGAGCATCAGGGACCAATGATCTGAGGGCATGAGGGCGGTACACAGGCAGGGCTAGAGTATGAGATCCAGTGGGGAAACTCTGAGGCAGTGGCAAGGGAGCAAGGGCCAGTGGGAGAACGGGGAAGGGAAAACCTTCGAGATCAGGGACATGTAAAGTAACAAGGGGCGGGGAGGCCAACGGGCCAACCAGGGAAGCAGAACTGGGGTATATCAACATAATGTAACTAAGGAATCCTGGGAGAGGCCTTTTCTGTCTCCCTGACCTGGGGGTGCCACTTAGGGTTCTTCCCTCCAGGGGACCCCCGTGCTCCCTCTGTCAACAGGCCCACAGGCCTCCACATGCACTTAAAACACTTTCGTCTATATACGTGTACACATGCATCCATGCAAAAGAACAGTAACACTTAGAATGAATTCATAATGCTATAAGCACTTTCTCTTTCCTGAAAAGGAGTTCCACATTTCAATTAAAAAAAAAAAGTTAAAAACTGAATTAACTTCACTTCCGATAAGACTAAACATTTTACGCTTTGATTTTTTTAAAGGCTTTTTTCCTTTTTTTTCTGTAGAATGTAAGAGGAGATCACTCAGGCAGTCAAGTTTCGCATAAATCTCATCATTCAGTACACATTATATTCAGATGTATCCAATTATTTCTATTCTCCATAGTCATATTTTGATACTGATACCCAGAAACTGTCTCAGACTTTAAACCTAAGCCAAAAATCTCAAGAAACACAAAAGGTTTCGTTTTTCTAGAGGAACAGATACACATTTGCAGCTCCAGTGTCCTTGCAGTAGCAGAGCATATCTTAGGTAAGAAGATCAAAAGACCTGGAAGAAAGATGCAATGGAAGAAGAGAACAAATTTACCAACAAAATAACATCTCCTGGGAGCCCAGGAAAAGGTACACAAGTTTTATATTCTTATTCCAAATTAGAGCATGTGAGCAACATACAATTAGGCATAGGAATGATTTCTCAACAGTGTTTATTGTACGTGACAGGTTTGTCTACTTTATCTCTTGACTGCAACTGTGGAACATAAAATGTATATGGCCTTGAAAAATAATTTAATATATTTTCAACTCAGTTTTCTATTAGGAATTAATTAGAAATCAAAATACTTCAGCAAAATCTCTCATGTTCCCAAGAGAGATTAAATGAAATCTGCAAAGCTTTTTTCCTTTTTCCAATAAAAACATCCTCCTGGGGACTGCAGATAATCGGAACAAGTAGGGAAGCATTGACTCAGAAACTAAACTTTTTTTGTTGACATAGAATTCTGAAATCTCATTCATAAACTTTATAGATATAATAATATCTATGATTTTTAAAATTTATTCTAATAAGCTATTGTCAAAGGTAAAGTTTGTGCTTCCAGGAAAAACAGCAGGAAAATATTGGCTTGTTAAATCTGTTAACTTATTGTGTATTTCACAGCATTTCTGACATGATCAAAAACACAATTCATCATTCAGTTAAAATAAATAGATTTTGTTCAACAAAGGATATTCAATAATCTGGCTATCTAAAGCCTACCATGTGGCTGAGTAAATTGAGTACACTGAGTATGAATATTAAACTTGATTTTACATGTGTGGTTAATTCTAACAATATACAGTGGCACTCAGATCACAGAATCACCAAACAGGTAAGGCTGGAAGGGACCACAGTGGGTCATCTCATCCAGATTCCCTGCATGGGATTGCATCCAGACAGTTCTGGGATATCTCCAGTGAGGAAGACTCCACACCCTCTCCGGGCAATCTGCTCCAGTGCTCAGCCACATGCCCAGTAAAGAAGTTCTTCTTCACATTAAAGTGGAACTTCCTGTGCATCAATTTTGGCTTCTTCTTCTGTCGCTTGGTGCCACCCAGAAGAGCCTTGCTTCATCCTCTTGACACGCTCCCTTCAGGTACTGATAGACATTGGTGAGGTCCCCTCTCACTCAACTCTTCTCAAGACTGAAGAGGCCCAGGTCCTTCAGCCTGTCCTTGTAAGAGAAATGCTTCAGATCCTTAATTATCTTTGTCTCTCTCCACTGGATTCACTCCAGGAGCTCAGATACTGAACATTTTCAGCATCTATTTGCTTTAATTTTAATAATTTCATCCACTAAGAAATCCACTCAATAAATAAAATCAACTAAATCAATAAAATATTTATTTGCTTCATAATGCTTACATGAGCTTCTAATCAACTGAATCTTGATTAAGAACTGAAGGATATGTATGGTAATTTGAGAAAACAATTTTTTAAAATATAAGGAAATAAACGCCCTTCTGATGTATTGGCAAGATATTTAAATAGTAGGATATTTAGATAGCAAGACTATATATACATAAGTTGCTTTCCTTGCTACTCACAATCTTATATATTGAATATTAGCATAATACCTAATTCTAATGATTTTAGTAGGAGGTAGCGTATTTTTAAAGATGTCAGGAGGTGCTAATCTATTATTATTATACAATTAAAAACCTTAAGTTAAATCTGTAGGCATAGTTTAAGAGGTAGCATTAAAAATGATGGGTTTTTTTTTTTAGTTCTTTGGCTTAAGAATTAAGAATGATATGTTTTGGATTCTGACCAAAGAAATTCAGAGAACAGCTTTTTTGGTGAACTTTCCATCCTCAGTCACTTTCAACCTACCAAGAGAATGTTGGCAGTAGCTACTTTCTGAAAAGTGACTTTTTTAGCTTGCTCATCAGTCTACACAAACAAGTTTCTGTAACTAACTTATTTTAGTGACAGACAATTACCATTTTAATTAGCAAGCCTCTGTAACACAAAAAAAAAAAAAGAAAAAACAAAACCATTTTGTCTTTCACTTGCATATGCATGTACCTCAAAGGGATAAGACTGATATAAAACTCTATCACAGACACAACATTTGGGAAATAAAAGTAATTTTCTTGTTAATCTTTCCTTCTTCTCTCTTTTACACTATGTAATAAACACACAGAAAATAACAAGTTTTCTTCTACCTATATGATACACTATGCAACTAGCTGCAAATGACAGCAGTAAGACTTGCACTCTAGAGCATAAGATAGGAGTCTGACAGTCAAGATTTTTATTTTATTCATAAAAATAAAATATAACTCAGGTTGCACTTAATTTGTTTCAGTCTTACTTCCGCTTGAGAAGATTTAGGAAACAAAGACCTAGAATATTTTGGAAAACGGAAAAAAAACAAACAAAAAGAATGTGATAATTATTCACATATGTTTACATCTCTGAAATAAAAATAAATATCAAGCAATATGTGAACATAGCCATAGTAATTGTTTTCCTCAGCTATCACTCTAGAAATCTCCACCCATTTGCAGTCCCTGTTTCAAATACATAGACACAGCAAGAGTTTCCGCACAGCTTTCTGCAGCCTCTTTGAACCCATCTGCAGATGTCTGAGCAGCCAGAAGACATGGCTCTACAGGAGTATCAGAAAGGGTCTGTTCTGATACACAGCTATTTGATCCAGTTCTTTGATATAAGTTCTGAAATCACATTTACAATCATAATGATTAACTCTACAACCACATATGCTATATATTTACTTATGGTGTTAGATAAGCTGGAAATAACCTTTTTTTTTTTCTGAAGAACATCTTATTATTTATTGTCTCACAGCAGAAACAATGAAAGAAGTCTCTGCTTTTTTTGTGAAGAGTTGGTGACTGAAATACTTGGTGTACATGTTATTCTTTGCTTAAATGTATATAAGTAAATTATGTAGCTTCAATTACCAAAGAGAAATATATCTATCAAGAAGAGAAAGGCAAGGCAAGGCAAGGCAAGGCAAGGCAAGGCAAGGCAAGGCAAGGCAAGGCAGGACAAGGCGATACAAAACACAATTCTTTTCTGTGGGACAAGATACTCCCTGAACATTCTCTTCCCTAGACTGAACAATGCCAGTGCTCTTGGCCTCTCCTTATAGGATCCAAGCCCCAGTTCCTTAATCATTTTAGTAGACCTTCACTTGATGCACTTCTGTATGTCCATGTCTCTCATACTGGGGAGCTCAGTCCTGGTTCTGTGTGACCAATACGTGACACAGCACCCAGATTGTGTGCACAGGGCTGAGCAGAGGGGAAGCATCACCTCAGTCAACCTGCTGGCAAATGTTCTCCCTGATGCAGCCCAGGAGGCTGCTGGCCTTATTTGCTGCAAGGGCACATTGGTGGCTAATGGTCAACTTCTTGTGCACCAGTACCCCAAGGCTGTTCTCTACTAAGCTGTTTTCCAGATGATTAGACACAATATGTATGACAGCATGGGGTTGTTGTAATTTCATGAGGTTCCTGTTGGCTCAGTCTTCCAGCCTTTCCAGGTCTCTCTGAATGGCAGCACAGCCCTAAATGCACAAGTTGCTCCTCCCAGTCTTATCTGCTAACTTACTGAGGATCTGCATACTCATACCATCAGTGTCATTAAAGTGATGTTAAGCAGTACTGGCAAGTATTCGTCTCTGGTATACCCCACCAGTATCCAGCTGCCAGCTAGACTTTATACTGCTGATCACAATCCTGTTCGTGGATTTTTTCAGTATGCTGTTGCTGGAACCTTAAGGTTTAAAAAAGATTGGTTTTTAAAAAGACAAGAGGAAATGAGGAAAAATAAGAACATGAGCAATTTTGAAATCTTAGCTCATTTGCATATTAAGGAAGAAAAAAATATCTTTAAATTTAGAGGCTCAAATCAAAACAAATAATTTTGAGTTTTTAAATAAATTTTTTTACTAGTTTTAGTGTGTTAATTTTTGTGGTTTAGTAAGTTAATTATGTCATAGCTTCTATTAGTGCCAAAATGTTAAAATTTCCACAGAAGTAAATACTTATTTTCTTTTGAAGATAGAAAATGGTGGTTTTGAAGCATGCTTACTTCCCTTCTTAATGGTATCTTTCTTATTATAAAGATTTATAAGCAGAGATAATTTAGGAACTGAGATAATTTTCCTTTATAAAGTTTCTCTTTTTAAATAATAATACTGGCCTTACAGTGACACATGCAGTTCTTGCTAAAACTTGGAACTGAAAACAAGCACTCTGCAGAATGAGACCTTTTTAAAGTAAACAACTGAAACCAGGGAGCTTCATTACATTTAAATCCTGTTTTCTCGTTACAACTCCTTGCCAGCTGGAAGTGACAAGTGTTTAAGAAAAGAATTTTTTCTGCTACTACTTTAATTTTTATTTGTCAGTGTGCCAAGGCTTACCTCCTGGTTAGAGCATAGTGCTAATAATGCCAAGGTTGTGGGTTTGATCCCTGTATGGGCCATTCACTTAAGAGCTGGACTTGATGATCCTTTTGGGTCCCTTCCAACTCGGAATATTCTGTGATCAGCATCAGCATCTTATTGCAGCCACAGACCTGAGAATAGATAGGACTTGGCACTGGTTACTGTAGTAAAGAATGCCTCTTGTCAAGACTGCTTGAAAAAAATTTAGGGCCAGAACAACTTGCCAGGGAGAAATCCATGCCCTTTTCTTTATTTTCTTTGCTTAAATTTCCTATTATTTTCATACTAAGAAAATAATGAAGAAAATAAACCTCTCCAAAATATGATGAGAGAGGAAAGATCAAATGCAATCAACTTGAGAAACCTACCAAGCTGATCTGAGGATAAGAATCCTATTTCATAAACAATTCTGAAGTATTGCAATGTGTTTTTGCAGTGGAATAAACAGAGACATTTATCTTTTTGCACCAAGGAAAAAGAAAGAAAAATAAAGACCAAAGACTACACAACAGCAGAGCAGACCTCAAACTGATATACCAAGAGGTCCAGTTGTTTCTGCAACTACATTTTGATATATGAATTAAACTGTGATAGAGATTGGAATTTGGATCTCTTACCTCACAGAGAAATGCTTTTTGTTGGCCTTTTGTGAGAAGGAATATTGAGGAATTGAAGCACTGCCATAAGTTACCTATGTCTCTCCCTGCATAAGGGGAATTAAGCAGCAATCTCTCTGCTAGGTTCAGTTTCCTAATATAATTGATTTGTCTCCTTCAGCTATATAAAAAGAAACACTGGGCCTGCTTTAGTTTTATCTGCTTTAACAGTTGCTTCTGCCAAGACACAGGATGCATGAAAACAGACAAAAATGTGTGGCAAAGACACTGTCAAATGAGGTCATACCCTACTGCCAGAATAGCCATTTGGTTTGGGAACACAGGATAGTACACCGGGAACTGAGTACACATCTCTAGGCCAGGCAGCTCAGAAGCATGAAAAAACTAAACCTATTTTTGTAAACTGTTTGTCTGGCACACAGATTAGCCAGCACTGAGAAACTAGCTTTTCTCTCCATAGGAAATTTATTTGTCCCAGCTTTGCTGGCAGTTTTTTTCTAGTCCCTTGGCACGAACTTTCTGTTCACAATTTTATTCAGATCTTAAGGAACGTATTATATGGAACACATTATTGTTCTTGCTGGTTAACGTGCTATGACAGATATTATCTGTGGAGTCCTAGCAGCTACAGTGAATAACAGCCTGAAGTCTTACCATCTTTTAGGATACTGCTACAGTTAAGTGATTGTCTTCTCACATTTCTTCCCCTTCCCACTTCTTTGAATTTGCTGCTACTATGACTGTGTTCAGTGCTGATCCAAAAAAATGTGCACTGCAGAAGTCTCAGCTAACCAAAATGGTGCTAGCATGAAATGCATACGGTTTTCATCCATACATATCACCTAATTAATGATTAATGGTTAATAATGACAATATTGTCAATAATAATAATAATAAACACCCTCCCTTAACAGGTAATATATATAAAAATTAATATCCTTTGTCTGACCAGCTGACATAGGTAAAACATACAAAAGTTAAAACAGAAAAGACCTTTCATTTTTAAAACATTTGTAAACTTGTCGGTGTCATTAGCACTTATGAAAGTGATTATACTGGAATTAGACCAAAGATAAGCTATCCCAAAATACAAACCTGTTCAGTTTTCCTGCCTGACTCTCTAGGCATTTCAGCCTTTAGTTGGCATGCCCTGTATGTTACAGATCCATACATCTCAGCGATGAGCTCTGACAACTGTGATGGAAATGTACATCTTATTCCAAACGTCCAGTATGTCATATATCAAGTCTCCCTAAAAACGCAGTCAGCCAAACTGCTGTACACTGTCTGGCTTTGTGAGTTCTAAACTTGAAGGCAAAAGTCATTGAAGGCAGAAGGTGATGAAGAGAGAAAGAAGTTTACCTGAGTATGTACTGAGAAGAGAATGGATTGTCCAGAAAGCTCTGGAAATGCAGTTTTTAAAGACTTTCAATCTTCACTGTGGTTAGGACAACAAGATATTGTTTTCTACAAAGTAGATATACCAATTGGGAGTACACACTTGAGAATTTCAGAGTGAAGGGTTACTTGGATTATGGTGACAATAAAATGAGCACTTTCATGGAGTTTAACACAGATAGAATTGTATCAAAATAATAATTTTTAGAAGTCCGATTATATAATTCAATAAACTTAGTGCATTTATTTGAAAATTGTTATAATGGATCAGTCTAAGAAGACAAATCTGGAATAAATTTTGAAAGTATAATAGAAGAACATTCAAACAGAAGATGAGTTCAGTATACAACTCAGTCACAAAGACTAAAAATATGATTGTGAATGTTTACTACGAGCTTGAGAGAAAAAATCAAATGAGGCACAAAGATGCACCAGTAACCAGAAGCCAATTAGTAGCAGGAGGGAAGGCTAGAAGTGGGCTCATGTGCCACTCAGTGGAGAAGGAAAGCTATTGATAGTTAATACCAAATATATGAACTAATTTTTCCCATTTTTTTATTTAAAAGCTAACTGAACTCAGCTATGACAATTATCTTCAGTTGCAGAAAGAGAAAAAAAAAATTATAATAACAGAACAGGTTAGAGGGGTTAGTTAGATAAATTTAATGTATCCAAGTTTACCAGCCATTTCATTGTAGGACATTTAGGCATCTGGCTGGTGAAATTTAGAGAAAGGCATGGCCAGACTAAAGGAGGTCCAAAGGAGGATCACAAAGATGGTGGAACATCTGGAGAACATACCCAGTGAAGAATAACTAAAAGTGTTAGGTCTCTTCTTCTGGGAGAAGGGAAGCCTCAGGACAGACCCACTTACAGCATTCCAGTTCTTAAAGAGCAGCTGCAAAGAGGAGGCTCCCTCTTCCCCAGGAGGCACATGGAGATGACTGAGGACAACAGGCAAAAGTTGCCCTGGGAGAGGTTTCATCCCTACATAAAAAAATTATTTTCTATAATAAGAAGAATTATTTGGTAAAAGGGTACAGAGTTCCTGTCAATGGAGGTTTTAAAGATGTGATTGAACAGGGTGTTGGATAATCTCATCTAGGCTTCTATTCTCCTGAATGGCTTGACCAGATAATATTTTGAGGTTTCTTCCAACCTGGTCTGTTCTAAGATGCTATAATTCTTTGAAAGATGTGATTGAACAGGGTGTTGTTTCCAGTGATTTTCTTCACAAACTTTTGAAGGACAGGTTAATTTCCAGCGGACTCGGAAAAAAGACATAAATTATGTCTTTAAAAAAAGAGCACATGGGATATTAACAGACTCCTGATATTCACTTAAATTTTCAAAGAAACACTAAGCAGAATTTTATATTAGAAACAAACTAGCAAACAAACCAATAACAACAAAAAACCTCACCGCACCTTTAAATCTTTCAAATGTGACAAGGAACTAAGAAAAAAAATAGATATTTATTTACCCAAGGCTGGACAAATTCTAATTCTTTTATGTGAGAGAGTAACAGCATTAGATGGAAGAAGGCATGCAGAAGGGAAGAAATAAACACAAACACAATGATGCATGAACTAGATAATGTTATTCAATAGAAAGAAAAATTCAAGATACCACATGTAGGAAAGAAGACTCTGAGCAAACACAAGATGGTGAAAAATTAGCTAAATAGAATCCAATGCTTAGAGCAGATCAAACCTGTAAACAAGCTGACAAATGAAATTATGTTGAAAAGCTATGCTGGCCTTTGTAAACAACAGTACAGTATGCAGGAACATAAAGTAATCTTTCTGCTTTGTTCAACATTGGTAAGACACAAATAAAGTAATATAGAAAGATGGGGGCTTACTAAGAAAATTGCACAAGAGACTGATAAAAATGATCAAAACATGCTGTCTGAAAACTGTAATCCTAAAGAAGATCAAGGAGGGATATGATAACTGCTCTGAAGCATGTGAAAGACTCCTGTGAGTGGTTCATTTTTTTCATATGTATAGTGGAAAAGACAAAAAAATATAAATTTAAACTACAGAAAAGATACCTATAAATAAAACATTAGGGGGAAAAAGCTTTCTATTGGTAATGCTAGTGACACTTAGAAAGGGATTGCCTGAGAAGTTGTAGAGTGCTCATTGTGGGAGATCTTTAAGAAATCATTAAACACACATTAGTCAGAAACAGCAGAGACATGTTTGATCCTTTTACTGTGATGGAGGCAAAGACTATTTTGATATCTTGAGTGACACTGAAACTCAAGAAGTTATCCTAATCCTTCAGGTTAAGTACACCTATAAATGGTGCTGAAATTGGAAAAGAACTGCACATTAGTTTAATATTCTGATAGCTTCAAAGGATGATGTTCTTTGCCATACTGCATGTACTTTGTTGCTAATTTGGTAGATCTTTACAGGGACAGAAAAGGACTAACATAAAACTGTAGTGTGAGACTGAACTGGAAGCGAGTGAATTTGGAAGTGAGAAAGTTGCTTCTTTAATTCATTTAAGTATGTTGCATTTAGCTTTCACAGAGCTACTGGAAGTTGCAGTCATTTGCTATACTAGTATGAATGTCCTGCTGCACTTCCTAAATACGTAAAGATACAAAGAGAAAGGGAAATTTATGAGGTGACGTAGCTTTCAGGGATTTGATATAACTCCCAGTACCAGAGAAAATCCAGTTGCTTATGCATGTTCAACAGACCTAAGAGTAAAAGAACTCTTCATAGCTACAAAAGAGCTGGTCATTTTGGAAAGACTGATTCTCATCTGAGAAAGGGGAAAGTAATAAAGATTAGAAAGGGCTTAGGTGTGACACTGGGTCATTTGGGGAATATTCCCTCATCTGGGTGTCTTAGTATTTCTTTCTGTTCATAGTGGAACTCATAATTTATTTCCTTCTTTTTTATTTTATTTTCTTCTCCCAGCACCCCCCAAAATGATAAATCTTAGCTTCATGTGTACGAAGGGCAGGAAAGAGTTCAAAATCTCCAGAGGTTTTGAAGTATTCCTCACATTAACTTCTTCACATGTCAAAAGTTTCTCCAGTGCTGTAAATGAGTTTACCTCAATGTGATTTTCCATTATGTAAAAACATCTAGAGGCTTTTCTGCTTATTTTTAGATATACCTTCCTCCCCTTGCTAACATTAATGGTTGGTCAAACGTGCATAATATGTAAACAAATAGTTTTGCATATGGAATGGAATCTTTTCTGTATAGGAAAATCTTCTGAATGAAGTTTCAGAAAAGATAAACTGCCAAGGTTCAGTCTTCTGTAATGGAAGCCAATGAAAGAAAAAATTTTATTTATTTCACTCAACTCACTGAGAATGGTATCAAACTTGAAATAGAAAAAAACCTCAAAAACCTGCATTCCCCAAAGATCACACATCCTAATTGCAGAAATGAAGATAAAGTGACACACATTAACTCTAATATTAATCAGTAGAAGCATATCAGGGCACTGACTCCAACATACTAATAAAATACTGGTTAAAAATTCTCATCACAGATCAAAATATAGAAAAATTCAAGCAGTTTAAAGTTCTGTGATAAACTTCTCTCAAAGCTCTAACTAAATAGCTTCGCCCCCTGACAAAGTAATTATGTGGAAAAAAAGTACTTCTGAACATTGTTTTCACTACTGAGAAATTTAAGTCTGAACTATTCAGAAACACTGTACTTTGTTAGATGAGTTGAATGGTAGGGATTTGTGTGGGTCTGTGTTTTAGTTGAGTGTTTTTTCTTTTTGGTACTGCTTTCCAATGCCTTCTACAAGTACTTCTCCTTCCACTACCCAAGCTTCAAATTTTACCTTCACTTTCCTTTTCTATCCAAAATACTGCTATTAGAAGAAAAAAACCCAACCAACCAAATGAAAACAAAACACATCCAAAAAGCAAAGTCACACACATAGCAGTTTTTGAACAAATAACCTTAGTCTGTCTGTTTTTGGTAGAATCTCAGGAAAGCTGGAAGATCCTTGAATTCTTCTATGAGATACCTGTTAAAGTGGATTTTTTGAGTGTCATGGTTTAGAAATGGTATTCTCCAGTTTAGTAGTCCAGCTAAAAAGACCACATGACATTCCCCTCTCTGCTCCAATGAGAGCCACAAAAGCTTAAGATGACTAGTTGAGATATGAACAATTTACAGAAACAGCAATGAGATAAGAAAATGAACATAATGGCAACAATAGTAATAACAAAAGGTATAAGAAAAACAAATGATTTACACAGAAAAACCCCTGAGCTAAACAAACCTACTGGAGTTCCACCTTCTCCACTGGAAGGGGAAGTCCCTTTGCCCCAACCCTGGCACTGACCTGGGGTCATATCAGACAATGATACAATCCTGGCCACACACCCTCAGCCACCCACCCTCCCAGTTATTGCAAAAAATAACCCTATTCTGGCCAAAACCAGGACAATGAGGTATCAATTGTAGCTGCACTGAACGTGCATTTTATGAAAAATGAACAATAAAATTCTATTCAGTAAAATCTCATCCACCACAAAGTTTTTATTAAGTTGTTTTCAATCTGTGTGTGATTAAATTGCTACAGTAGATCTGAAGCTACTGTCACTGCTCTCTGCCTTCAGATATTTACAAAGGATAATGTGAACAATTTGATAATAGAGTCGTACACATAAAAAAAGTCTTCCTCCCAATTAAAAAATTAATAATCAGCCAAAATATATAATGTCCAGACTTGGCTTTATCAAGCTGGATTAAAGGTGATGATCACTAACATGCACGTTATTTCAAACACTTGTGTCTCATGTCTGGGTTTCCTTGTATGTCAGCTGGATAATACTGTTATAACACATGAAATTGTACTTGCTTTTTACATTTATAAATTGTAAATTTATAACAAATTTCTAAGTCTTATTGAACAATATGGAAATCTAGTCCAAAACTGAGTTCCTTGCTGCAACAAAAATATATTTCTCAAATAAACATTTAAATATGAATATTCCTCTGTTATCATTTTATAAGACTCTTTTCCAGGAGGTTCCAAATGCTTTCCCCTTTAATCCAAGGAAGTGTGTGATGCAAAATTCAATCTTGTGCTAATCCTTACATATAGGTAATGCTGACTGAAAGATGTAAAATAAGGTTTATATTTATGTGACTTGCTGAACTAAGCTAAACTCTGGTTCTTCAAAAGAGAATGTTCTCAGTAAATTATTTCTCAGAGTGTCAAAGGTTGGAAGACAGGCATTAGAATATACTGATAATGATGGAAGTTTAATTAATAATTCATACTTTTGTTGATATTAAGAATATTCCCAGCAGAAAGAAATTTCAAACTAAATTTGTTTTAAGGAGATAAAGAGAGATATTCCCTCAGAGAAAAACTCAAAGCCCCCACATCAGTTTCGCATTTTGAACCACTCTTTTAAATAATAGATTCTATCTGCGCCATCTAGCAGTTCAACTCTTTTAGGCTGAAAACAGTTTCTGGAGACACCATGATCCCCGCTCTAGAAGAAAATGACTAAATCCTGAGACTGCTGACATAATTTGCATGTGGGTTTTTTTTCCTGCTGAATTTTTACGAGGTGTTAGATCAAAAGCAGTAAAATAATTTATTTTGCCTTTTCATCTGCTAGTTCCCAAAGTGCTTAGGAAGAAAAACTGGACCAGGATTAGGTACTTCTGTAAGACCTCTCTTCTTTCAGGTCTTTATTCTCTCCATGTCATCTGGCTTAACCTTGAACCCTAAGAGTCCAGACTGCATTATGTGAACATTTCAATACATTAAAATACTGTTTAAGAGAAATGGCAGAGGTAAAGCTCTCTATGCAGTGTGACTAAATATGTGGTTTGAACATTAATTCACCATCTAGTTTGCATTATATTTTTTCTCCTTTTAGTGTACTTTTTATATTGACCTCCTTTTTATTCTGTGTTAAACTGTTGATTTCCCCACATGATCTGAAGACTTCTTTCTCTCACTTGTTCTTTTCACACTACAATTAATTGTTACTCTTTTTAACTAGCATGCTGAGAATTTATTAGCAAATTTACAGGCTCTGATATGGAGCTCTGAAGCTCTGTCTTGACCTTCAGCGAAAGAGACTACTCAGCAGTTCCTGAAAAATAAGCTAGCAAAAAAAAATTTTAAAACCCCAAAACAGGGTATCTGTGGATTTACTGTGGGTTCATCCAAAATAATTAGTCACTTTTAAAAAGCTTGATATAAGAATCTTATCTGAGTTATCCAGATGATTGAGTCTACTGCTATGTGTGAGATGCTAAGCAAGATAAACATCTTCCATTCTAAATACCTTGATATCAGCAGAATCACCAGCAGTTGCAAATCTGTTCTCAGAATGCGTAATACCTCTATTGAATGAATGTTTAGCTGCCAGGCAATGACTGTAGATATAAAAATTCTCTGTTCATGAACTAATTGATGAACACGAGGAAATGATATATCTTTAGCTTTGAATTTGCTACACCAGGTACAGGGCCAGACGCATTACAACTAATTTAAACTCAAAATGCTTGTCTTCAGAGGGCTTTCCCATGAAAAGACAACAGTTCAAAATTTTTTGATCACAGTATCATTTGATAATCGTAGGGTGCAAATAATTTTGTTCCCATCACTGGCTTTCAGAATCCATTTAGAATCATGCAGCTTTTGATATCGAAATTTCTCCATTTTCTACCAACTTAGCAACATAGTCAGAAATAAAAGAAAAAAATCCTCTGAGAAATGTTGAGGTCAACTGTTGTGAGCAACAGTTCCAGTTCAGTTAATTCAAGCTGTTATCAAAAGCACTTCAGATTGATTCCTGAGTAAATAAGACATAAAGAAAAATAGACTCTTTTATGAAATATGAGAAACTTCATCTGGAATTTCAGTAGGAAATCATTATTTTGTGCAACAATAATTTAAAATTAGAAAAATAGCTGTAAATTTTCACAAAATTCAACAAGGGACTAAGGGAAGATCAGAAGGACATCATATAACAAGGCAAATTACTAGCAACCTTGATTTTAATATTAGTTTTATATCAATGGGGAGTACTTAATTTTTAAAAAGGTATGGTCACCTAAGCAAAATAATAATGAAAAGCAGAGAGGAAATTACTGTTTCTTATATTTTCTAATATTCTTATAAAAGCATATGAATGAGCTCACATTTACATAGCACTTTTTATTCAAAAGGTTCCTGAGGCTTTTAGCCAATATTTTCAAAGAATAGCTAAAAATTGAGATTCTTGACTGAATGCAGATTGAAAGCTCAAGACATCTCACTCATAGTAACAACAATTCATGGATAAAGAAGAAATCAGCAACATATAACATTTCACCATACAAGGAATAAAGGTCTATTTGCACAGTAAGTACACAGTAAGAGTTGAAGGGGAGCAGTTCCCTGACAGTGTCTTTTACTGCAATCTACTGAAAAACCTAACAGTTTTCTGAGCCATCCTAACAGTAACCAGAAGTCTTGTCCTCCAGAACTGAAAGGACTGCAACTGCTATCTATGCCTCTGTTACAAAATAAAACAGGAGTTGGGGCAGCTGTCTGTCCTTGAGGTTGAATGGCATCCACTACAAAAATGTCATGGCAAACACTAAAACAGTGTTTTGCCCTGGGCCACCACTGTGTTGTGACACAATTTTAACCCTAAGACAAAAACCTCTCGGTTTGAAAAGTCTGAATTAAAGGATATTTTCACAGAATGGAAATGATGGTGTTGGCAGAATCAAACAATAGAGCATTTATAAAGGGTACAAGGTTTGTTAGGATAACATTTGACACTGAATAGCCAAACCAAGTCCAGTCTTGCCCCTATAGCATTCTGGAAATAGTCTGCAATAGGATGCCCCAGACGCTGCACCGTCACTTAAAACTTCATGTTTTTCTAAATTTTAGGAAGCTAGTAAAGTCATAAGTGAGATACAAGGATAAGAATCAAGGTTTTCCTTTAATTATGTTGTCATTCAGTATTACAGCATCATGGATATCAGACTGTGTGCACACAGTGCACTTCAATCCCTGAGTGGTTTAGGAACTCCTCATCCTGTCTCTGAATAGATGAGACATTGAACTGATTTGGGACAAGGGACTCACCTGGGACAAGGTCATTATCGGAACTCCCAGCTGCCCTCTCAGCAAAGGATTTGACTACGTAATGGACATTGCACATACACTTGATATGTTGATTAACCTTCTGTGCGAAGAATTTATCAGTACCAGGAATTTATTGCTTCTACAGACTCTTGCCAATGAAAATTTTCTTTGTTTCTTCTTTTGATATTTCTTTTTTCCAAACTTTGACTAAAAGACTTGCAAGACATGTAATATCTCACAAAGTTTAAAGGCTTCTTAAAATACCTGTAAACATCTCAGTATCAATACCAATTTATAGTAATATTGATATTAATAAACAGAAACACTTGTACTCTGATATTAATAAAAGAATGTTAATAAAATTAACATTCAACAGCAATAATCTTTATAACACCTAGCAGCATAATATTTATAGTAACTAATACTCAAAAGTAATATTAATCCACATAAAGATTTGGATCTAGAGAATGCATGGATCCATGGTGTCTAAATTTATAGTCCATTCTCTAGTGTGGTATAACTAGAATTTATTAGCATTTTCGGTGATACTTAGATTTGAAATATGAACTAAGAAAAATTACCTTTTGCTAGCATTCTAAAATTTACAGACACATGAGGATTAAGAATCTTTTACTTCAATGGAATATACAAGATGCTAGTTATATGTTCCTTTCAGGTAATAGCTATGCTTTTTAAATTAATCTGAGGAGCTCTATATGAATGTTTTTGGTACTTTTAAACTTTTTTGTATGGATTCCTTTATCTTCTTTTCTTCTTTTTCTTTTTTTTTTTTTTTTTTTTTTTTAATTCATTTTCCTTTTTTTTTTTTTTTTTTTTTTTTTTTTTTTTTTTTTTTTTTTTTTTAAATCAGCTTCCTTATATTGTCTTGAACTCACATTTGCAAGGGAAGTAAATTTCCCTGTATGAGATTACTGACTATAATAGCCATTATAAAGGAATATACAAGAGTATTTTCTGTTTTTTCACTGGAAACTTCTGTAACATAGAATTAGATTTTATATATGTAATGTACATCAATTTTGCTGCTCTTCTAGCAAAATACATCCCCAGGACTGACCAAGTGTTTTGGCTTCTTTGATGAGACAACTGCCCCTATGGAAGAGGAAAGTACTGTGGATATTATTTATCCTGACATTAGAAAGGCTTTCCATTTAGTATCTCAGTGTGTCCTTGCAATCAAACTCTAGAGCAGTGATTTTGATAGTAAAACAAAGAATGGTGTGTGGGAAACTCACTGTACATCTTAACTGATGAGACTGTGATCAGCAGCAGGAAGACGGGCAGATGTCCAGTTACCACTGGCGCTGCTCAGGGTGCTGCTTCTGTTAAACACCTTCAGTGGTGACCAAGGTGATGTGACAGAAGGGACCTTTTAAAAGCTCATAGCTGATACCCAACTGGGTAACATTTGATATGCTGGAGGGTAAGGCTGTGATCTTAACAGGTTGGAAAAGTTTTTGGCAAAGTATTAATTAATTCCTGCAAAGACAAATGCTAAGATCTGGGACAAAACAATCCCGTGAGACAGTACCTGCTGGGGAACAACTGGTTAGGAAGGACTTTTGCATAAAACAGGCCTGAGGGTCCTGGTATACAACATGTTGAGCATGAGTAGGCAGTAAGCCCTTGTGGCAATGGGAGAGTACAGTAAATATAAGTATTTTGCATAGATGTGCCACATGGGACAAATACATAATCAGAAATATTACTCTTCAAATATTAGTTGTGTTCTGTGTATTTAATTACTTGTAAAGGTACCTGGGAAATAGATTCTATCCACAGATGTGGGTATCCGGGTATGTGTTTTGTCCTGGGACAAATGCTGAGAAAACTGTTCAATAATTCTATCCCTTCCAAAGAAAGGCAAGGCAAGGCAAGGCAAGGCAAGGCAAGGCAGGGGAAATATCTAACTGTTTTTGAGGAGAGCTTGATATACATGGTATTATTGAGTTATGATACAGTTCCTTGCAAAAGCAAAGCCCTGGTTTGGAAAAGCCATTAAGTTTGGTCAGCTATTGAGTCACATTTCAGAGCATAGTTATAGAAAATATTTGAAAACAATAGACACAGGTAATAGACACAATTAGCAGCTTCCTTTGGAAACAGTATAGAATATCAACGTTCTTCTTTGAATATAGAGAACTCTCAGAGGGTACTTAGAGGAAATTTGTAAAAAAGCCCCAAGCAAATCAAAACACACACAAAAGAAGCCCCAAAACAAAATCAAATTATGTCTTTTCATTTAGAAATTAGGAGGTTGTCACAACTAGGATTCTGGCCTTTCACTTGACTGTGGAAAAGCATTGACCAGCAGATAGAATGTTTGTTTTCCATTGTTTTATAGATTTTGAAAAGTGAGCAGTCTTTGGGCCATGTCAAAAACTACTAAACACCTCAAACATCATAGCAACTGTATTTTACTTTTTAAAAATTAGAATACAATGGAAAGTGAAGATTTTTCAAGTTCTATCTAGAATGGCAGTAAAAAAAAAGTTTCTTCTAGGTCCTTCTGCACCACATGAAAAAGTATCTCTGAGATTCAATGAAAATACAAGTATTTTGTTCATTTTTTCCCCTCTCTATCTTTAGTCTGGTCCTGAGGGAAATAAATACACAATATATAATATAAATTCTGTCATATTTCTACCCATGAAACGAAAGTAAAGTTTGACTATAAAAGCAAATGGAGTATATATTCAAACCACATTCTAAACCAAAAGTGATGAAAATTTTATTTTTCTTTCCCCAACAGAAAAAAAATGAAACACTTTAGCCTAATTCTTAGGAATTACTAGTAAACACTATTGTCTGTTTTCATTATTTCTTTTGGTTTATTAACCTGAGACATAATTAAAGAGAGTAGCTAAGAAGTTGGCACCACTGATCTTGTAAGGAACACATTAGCAATATTACTTCCCTTTTGCAATTAGCACAATTGCCATTGTATGTGGTCACAGCACTTTAAATGTATTTCTTTCCTTTCTCCAGAAATGCTTAGGAAGAATTTATTTTGTGTTGTTGTATAACAGATTTTCCTTTTTGTCTTTGTCAACTGATGCTGTTCTTTTAAGACTAAGCCTAGGAATCCAACTACAAGTTTTTCAGAGAGCTCCAACTAATTGAGAACAAGATGGTTTACCTGATCACACTGCAGTTACTGACCTGTAACAACCCTGACCAGTGTATAAGCAAGTCAATGTACAAGTCACTAAACTAGTTGTAAGAATCCAGTACTAATTATAATTTGCTACTCTATACATAAATAAATGATAAAAATAAAATATTTCCTTGCAATTTTCAGCCAATAACATCACACATATTATCTTATTACAAATTATTTATCTGTTTTCTGCTGAGTATAATTTGCTTAATAAGGTATCTGAAGTGTGATACTTTTTTATGTGCACCAGGACAACTTACTTGCAATATTTAACAAGCAAATAAACTATTACACTAGCAAAAGCTGGATGCAGCTTTTCAATGAAGATGAAGGCACAGATGAAGTTTAAGCCACACTAGTTTTCATCCCTTACCCTTTCCCTCCCCTCAAAAAAAAGTACTTGTCTACCATCAAGTACAATCATCTCTCCTCAGGGACTTTAAAAAGGATCTAATATTTCTATACTGATATTTTCCATTATAATTCTTCTTGTACTTTGCTACTATTGGTCTTTGTAATATATCATTCTTGTAATTAGCATTCTCCAGTAGTTCTGTTTGAAATACCTGCCTTCCTACTTAATAATATTTATTTTTATATAACCAGCTATTAAACAAAGTATTCCCTTGACATAGGCAAATGCATCTTAGAAGTTTGTGGTTTGATCAGCATTTTGAAAAGTAAAATAAAGTTGGCATCTGGAATTTCTCTTTTATTTTAAAGAAAACTAATGAATCGAGGATGATATTCTGGAAAAGGATCTTAGATAACGGTGAAACACTAGCTACGCCATGTATTGGTTTTCAAACTACTGATCAGAAGGTGGTGGTCTCCTAGCTGTTCTTCTTCTTGTCTATGCAGTGCTGTCAGTGTAGTAGTCAAAGCCCTGAAGAGCTTTTAAGGCTAAAAAAAGCAACAAAGAAGAAAATCTAAGCTTTGAATCAAGGACCCTTTTACCAACAAAGTACAAATCCTTGACAAATATGCTATGCATTGAAAAACTAATAGCTTTCTTAGACTGAGTTTACACCAAAATGTAGATCTACTTCATTAAAAGAATGTTATAGAGAAGAGCCAAACTCAAACCATGGCATATTTGATGCTACAGGGTAGTGGCAACTTTCTATAGAACTTGCATGTTTCAAATGTAAGTGAAAAATCTTCAAAGAGAGTTCAGAAAAATGGAATTGCAAATACTTATGAAAAAATCATTAGCTACCTTAATGTTTAGTCAGAATCAGGTAGAAGTATATTCTGTACTCTGATCTATGGCATAGAACAAACAAAATAATTGCATTCATTAATTCTTGCACTGTGACCCTAATTTCTGATATAGTTATAGTATGGTACTTAAGAACACAACTAATCTTCAACAAATTTCAGTTTTAAAATTTCATAAGAACACAACTAATCTTCAACAAATTTCAGTTTTAAAATTTCACTTAATGTAAAGTCCACTAGCTCTCTAGATACACTTCCCAAAGCTTATTTATTCTCTTTGTTAAAGCATACACTGTGTTTCTCAACTGATTTGGTTTCTTTTCAATTTCTACTCACTTATCCTATTATGTTGTTGTACTTACTCAAAAATACATTAATATTCAGTTTATTTCAAACAATACTTTTATGTTTTGTTTGAATTGTATGTAGGTACTCATGAATATATTTCATGGACTCACCTGAAATACCAGTTGGAGAACATTTGTTGGTTACAGTAGCCAAGACAGCACATTTTTAACTAAGAACTAGTCTACCAATCTGAAGTACAAAGAATCATATTTTCTTATCCTAACAATCACAAACTTAGACTATAAGAAGATGAAATTATTCCCTCACTCACCCTTTTTTGCACTTCTTTTAAAATAGGATATGGTAATGAAAACAAAACTTCCC
>VYXC01007327.1:48939-69717 GCA_013397175.1 Platysteira castanea | reverse complement strand
GGAGATTCAGATTAGATATTAGAAAAAAAAAAATCACTGTCAGGTACTGGAATAGGTTTCCCAGGGAGGTGCTGGAGTCACTATCCCTGGAGGTGTTAAAGAGGTGTCTGGATCTGGAGCTGGATGATCTGGTTTAGCAGTTTAGGGTTTACAGTGGTAGTGCTGGGTTGGCAGCTGGAGTGGATGATTTTAAAGGTCTCTTCCAACCTTGATGATTCTATGATTCTATATCTACAGATTTGTGTCTCAAGTGTAATTTAGACATGCTTATGTTCTGTTTCTCAGACAAATAAACATTAATCTTTTAAAATATTTTTTTCTTGACTACATTCTGATTTTGCTTCTTCTGCCTCCTTATTCCTACATATTTTTGGTAACCTTATAAAGAGTAACATTAAGGATAAGGTCCTGCAGTTGCATGCTTTTTGCTCTACAGCTGATGGAAACCCATAAGCATTCTGTATTGAAGTGGGACATACAAAAGAAGCTATACAGAAGAGTTTCAAACATAAAACATCAAGTTCTGCTACGAAAAACGTGTCCTTTGCCATAGAGATGTCAGTACTTTCATTTATAGATTTGATTGCTATCTCTTCTTTTTCCCACCTTCTACTTCTTTTTCAGGTTGTAGTGATCCTTCTACACTAGTTTGGGGAGTTGGACTTTTTTTGAAAGTTAATTAAGTTATTAATTTACTTGTTTTCCATATTTTTATTAGTAATTTCTTAATAATTTTTTTCTATTTCTCTGCCAAATAAATGAGCACCTGAAGAAGGACTCTTTTATCATCTAATTGACTTAATATAACAGGTCAGGCACATTCTGCGAGTAACTTTCTACTCCGGACATCTCTTGTATTGGCATATTCTTCACTGTGGACTAATGAAGAACAAAAAGAATAAGCAATGAGTAGAGATGTGTTTATAGATATAGTTTGTCACTCATCTCAAAAATGTTCTTTGATACCTTTGTATTAATAGCCACAAGAAGTAAAAATACTATATTTTACCCTTCAAATACTTAAAATATTTTTTCTCTATTCTTCAGTGAAGAATTTTATGCTCAGAACAATGATTTTCATTTTTCTTTAGCCTAACATTTAATTGTTTCATTGAATGAAACTATTCAGGAAGATATTTCTTACATGTAGCTGGAATGAGCAATGGACAACAGCTGGGGGCGTAAGTTACATGAAACGAAGCCCACAATAAGATGCAATTCCTTCCCATTTCTGTAGTAGTTACAGAATATTCTTGTATAATTGAAAGTGATGCCATGATTTTACCAAGATGCTTGTTGCTGGGCTTGTTATTTATGATCTGAATCTTACTTTCAGCTGATCCTGTAAATACTTCTAACCTTGCTGTTGTGCCATGGTTCACCCCAAGACACGAAGAGATCTATTCACATGAATATTGGTGAGAAGAGTGATTTGGCAGCAGAGCCTATGGAAACCTCACAATCTACACTTCCATGTAGATATAGCTGCTAAAGTTTCCTCTATTTTTTTCTTTTTATAAGTTTAAAACCTATTATAAAATGCAAAATGTATAAAGATGTTGTCTTTGGGAGGGTTTTTAGACAGCACATAAAAATTAGCTATCCCTGTAGATGGAATGACACTATAGCAAGGCACTGTGTCAAAGAGTTTAATTTGCCCAGTTCAGACTGATCTGGGATGAGAAGGTCTGCCCTAGATAAGTTAGGAAAGATACTGAAATGGGAGTATACAATTTACAGTTCCGGACCAGGAAGAGTGTCCCCTGGCCTGAAGTTAAACACCAGCCCACTTAAATTTTCAAATCCAACAGCTCATAGTTCAGTCAATATTTTTCACAAAATTCCATTTTTTTCTGAGAATACTGTTTTCAGGAAGGTTTTCTCATTGTTCTACTGTGGAAAAAAACCCAGTAAATTTCAAAGCCTGAAAACTTGCTTCAGAATGACATTGATTTGCCAGTCAATTCTGGCAGCACCAGATATTCAGTAGCAGAAGGTTTGGGGGGGAATTTATAATTATTGTAGCACCAAATACAAGGCTTCAAAAATTATAAATCAAATCTCTAGAACCCACTGAATGCTTACAGGTCACCAAATATTATTTCCTGAGTTGTGATTTTTCTATTTTCTGGTTATTTTGTATATTGCATCATGGTTTTGAATCATAATTACTAGAAACTGGAGGAGAGATTTTCATCTTTAAAGGGAGGTTTCTTATAGAGATGACATTATAATTTGGAAACTGTGCCTTACAGACTCACAGATATTTTGATAAAGGCCTATGCCCCATTAAGGCTAATACTTAAATAAAATGTCCATTTTCAGTATCATCTTCACCTGTGAATATCAGATATAAAAGTTTTATCCTGGTCCCTCTCTCTGCACTTTGGAACTTGGCGGTGGTAAGGCACAGACAGGCTGTGTGGTCCATCCCAGAAACATGGCTGCAAAAAGGCATCTCCAGAACTGGGGATGACCAGAAGTAAATTGTTTACTCTTGTAAACTGTGGATCAAAAATTTGCCACAAAAGTTTGCCACATCCTGTTTCCTATTTCTACTGACTGAAGTTCATGGCACAGTCATCATCTATGCATGTTTAACTCTGATCATGTTAGGTTGTATTTGATTTTAGACTCTAAGAGAAGGCATTTAGAAGAGGTCTTAAAACCCCTTACCCCTTTGCCTGTGTCATTAAACATAATACAGGATATAAGTTATTTTGCACATATGTAGCCTCATAATTTTCTTTGGAGAAGCTTAATAAGCTTGGCTGTAGAAATATAAACCAAAGCAATGAACGTGAAACTAAACAACCAAATTTTAAAAACTGCAAATTCTTATGGAAGAATCTGGTTATGAAAATTTCATCTTTCATTTTTGAATTGACTATGTCTTACCATGTTTTCGTGGCAAAATGATGCAATGACTGGCATATAAAACAGTTTCAACACTGTGATGCATTTTTTAAGATTCATCAGTATCTGATTTACAAAGTGATGTAAGGTTTATTTTACAATGGTTAAGCGGGTAGGACCCCACTTCACATTTTGAGTTATCATGAAAGTTTTATTTCATTTCCAAGAATAGAAAGATGCACCCTTTAGCTAGATTGATTAAAAAAAATACAAGGAAAAAAGAAATGTAGAGAATCCATTTCACAGATAGTGACAGGCAGTAGAGATTAGATCATTTGCCACAACTGATAAAACTACAATAATTCTATAAAGTGTTCTTCTTCCCAGCTGACAGGCATGTAAATTAAAATAAACACATGGAACATAATTATAGCTATAAACCAACTGAAAGACAGACTGTGGTTTGATTGATGAGTCTTGTCACACACATAATCAAGGCAAGGCCAGATGCATTATATTAACCATATAGAGACTATAGGGATAATATCATTGATCCAAGCAAGTGGAAGCACTGGAAGCACTGGAAGCACTGGAAGCTGGTGCTAATTCAAAGACTTCCTGACCATCCAGGTAAATCACTCCCTGTCATACAAAAATTGAATGTCCCACAAGCATATTTGAACTATCACATCCCCCTGAGGATCAGTCAGGCAAATGGTTATTCTATTCTACACCTTCAGGTATGAGAAAGGGTATAACCCCTGATATCCACATGTGCCACATCCAGCAGTAGCTCTCCTACACACATGAAGGAAGCAAAAAACATTCATTGCCTCCTCATTTGTGATGATAGACCTAAGTCCAACACATTTCCTAACTTTGTCACCAATCTGTACATTGGGCTCCCATACATGTGTTCTACTTCTACTGAATATAACTCATCTCTCTTTCCCCACATACCTCTACCTACTGTATCAAAGCTCCTATTTATCTTTGCTTACTAACAACACATCTGTTATCTTAATCTGCCTTAGATGCATTGGTGCATTCTTAGAGGGGCAAGCAACCTGTAGAAGACATTGAACCAGTGGATCCACATGGGGAGGGTGGAGGAACATTATACCCAGAGCCTACTCCAGAAGGATCCATCGAAGTCTTTCCTACAGCAGTCATATGCATGTTCTTAATTCTTAACATTCTGGTTTAGATTTATTGATGCCTCAGCAATTCTCTTAGAATCTCTTCTGTAACTGTCATTATAACTACACAGATATGAGATTCAGTCAGCCAAATTCATAGACAGAAGACATCTGAAAAAACCTGGATTCCTGCAGCTGAAGCACCAGGGTGTGAACTGAGTGAGATTAAACTTGTGGTGTGTCCAAATGAGTGTGAGAATGAGCTATGACAGAGTTTGTAAGGTCTTTTGCATTCCTCTATCCTCTTGTACAGAGCTTAAAAACACTTTCCTTGGCAAATGTTTTGTAATGCAAAATTCAAACTTGTCAAACACAGGCTCCTGTGCAGCCACAAGCAATCCCCTTGAAATATTGAGCCCGAAATAACTGGTTTTATTTCCTGAACAAGAGTTTTTGTTATTTTCTTATCTTTTATTTCCATCCAGTGGACAATGCGGTGTTCCCACTAGAAGAGATAGTGAAAATGGAGATAAATACAATGGATACAGATATAACTTTTAGAACAGGGAAGATATTCTTATATGTGTGAGTCCTAGGGTATTCTTCCATTTAAAAATTGGGAGTCGGAGGAAGTGAATGAAGTGATTTAGTGTATTATAAATTCTATTTAACAGCAATTTAAAAAGAACGGCTTTTAGCTCTAAGTTTTAGATAACTGCAAAAATATAAATTAGAAAATATTAATAAAAACCATGTTTCTACTGTTAGAGGAGAAACTTACCACATAATTACTTCACATAGAAACTATCAAATAGATACTATCAGTACAAACCTCAAGAACTCAGAAAGTCAAGATGGGTAACACTTGCACATGTTCTATGCTACAATCTGTGAAAAAAAGTCCAGTCCAGTCCAGACTATGACAGAAAGAAGTTACCTGAGTGTGTTGGCTTTTGTCAACATGCCTATCCATGCTGTCCTTAAACCAGGAATTGACTATGTCTTACCTTGGTAATCACCAAGAGCACTATAACCAAGCTGGGGCTGGCAAAGTTTTCTGGGAAACTGAATAAACAGCTGTAACAAGACCTATTGCTGCTACTGCTATATTCTTCAGTTCTCCAGATTAACACCGAGTTCACATATTCCCTAACAGTCTTTGTCACTTCTATGTAATCCACTGGTTATTTTACATCCAACTCCAATCTTAGTTCATGAAATGTGTTTCTTCTCCTTTTGTGTATCCTTGATCATAAATTGGTGAATATATTACTGCAGAATTTTCAGCAAGGCTCTGATTGAATTCCAGTGACTAGATTCTGATCAAGTGACTTAAACTCATCCAAAGAGCTGTGTAAACCAATCAGCTGAACAGGGGGTTGCCACAACCTGCACCACACAAAGCCTGGGAGAACTCCTTATTGAAGGCCTTATGAAAGATCTAGGTACCAAGGTGAAACCTGTATATATTTGCCCACCAGGAAAAAAATGTAAGGGGAAAGAGGTGGTGAGGAAAAGGGGAAGAGAAAGGAAGGAGAAAGAAACAAAGGGAAGGTGAGCAGGGAAAAAAAAATCAAGAAGGAGAGATGGAAAGAGAGGGATGAAAAACAAAGGTGTGGGGCTTTTACATAAAATTAGAGAAGAGAAAAAGGAAATAGGTACCAACACAATACAGGGTATTGTCTAATATGTGGATATGAGATGTGTGATATAACACTTAGCAAGTTTGTTTTTATATCTAATTTATGTTCAGGTTGTTACTTTAACTAACTAGCTAGCCATGTTCAAAGGTATTAAGCTCTATCTACAAAGGACTGACTTATAACCTGTGGGAACTTTAAAGCACGAAGCGTTTTCCAAAAGGAAGGAAAAAAAGACAGAAGCAGAGTCAGAATCTGGAGACAGAATCTGAGAGATCTTAAGGCTGGGTCTCAAAGCAAGAGCGGATTTAACCCAATGGACATCACAGAAAAGAGATTTGAACATTTCAGAACTGCAGTTTCTAGAGGAAATAATGTCTTTTTGATAAGCAGAGTCTTACAGCAGGTTTTCCCACTCTCTCTTTAAAGTCACTAGGAAAGGAACTTTCCTATTTAGCAGGTGGATATGAATGGTAACCATATTTATCTTATGTAGGCATTTTTACTTTTATTTTAGAAGTTAGTAGAGAGACAGAAAAACTTGTATTCAAAGAATTACTATAAATGAAGAAAAAAATCTGCTTAATAATTAACAATAAAGAGAATATTATGTCTCCTTCTTTTCCAAATTTTAATTTCCAGATATCGTTCTTGATAAGGAGCTGCACTGATGAAAGCAAAAATAGAGGTGTGCTTTTGCAGGAACTGCCACCAAGGTAAAATCCAAGGATTGCTGCTCACAGCAAATATGATGACTGCTTGAAAAGATTGCACTATAGAATCATAGAATCATGGTTTGGAAGGACCTTAAAGATCATCTAATACCAACCCCATCTCCCATGGGCAGACATAAATGTCACGAGGTTGGATCCCAACAAGGACCCTATGTGCACAAGTGCTGCAGGAATTTTTAAAGTTTTTTTCTTCTATTTGTGGAAACAAAAAATTCATAGAATCACAGAATCACTTAGGTTGGAAAAGACCTTTAAGATCTTTGAGTCCAGCTGTTAACCCAGCACTGCCAAGTCCACAACTAAACCATGTTGATAAGTGAAACATTTACACAACTTTTAAACACCTCCAGGGATGGTGACTCCAAGACTTCCCTGGACAGCCTGTTACAAAGTGGGACAACCCTTTCAAGGAGGACTTTTTTCCTAATATCAAATTTAAGCCTCCCTTGGCACAACTTAAGGCTACTTCCTCTCATCCTGTCACTAATTACCCAGGAGAAGAGACCAAACCGCACCTGGCTACAGCCTCCTTTCAGGGAGTTGTAGAGAGTGATCAGGTCTCCCCTGAGCCTCCTTTTCTCCAGGCTAAACACCCCCTGCTCCCTCAGCTGCTCCTCGTCAGACTTGTGCTCCAGACCCTTCACCAGTTCCATTGCCCTTCTCTAGACTCGCTCCAGCCCCTGCAGCCCCTTGTAGTGAGGGGCCCAAAACTGAGCACAAAATTCAAGTTGCAGCCTCAGCAGTGCTGAGTACAGGGGAATGATAACTGCCTTAGTCCTGCTGGACACACTAATAACTATTTATGAACAATTAATAACTTCTTGGTTGTGCTTATCACTCACCTGAGAGCAAAATTTAAACAAAATCTGTGATTCTTTCATCCTTTCTCATTAAAAAAAAATGGATTAGAGGTATATTAAACTTCCCAATAAGAGAAGGAAAGAGTGAGTTTTCAGAGGAGTATTCAAGAGAATATATTATACTAGCAAAATAAAGTTGAGTGGTTTCCCATTTGAGACAAAATGATATACCAGTCTTCTCCAAACTCTGTAATTGGTGGAAACAAGAAAGTAATAATGTGATACTTGCCATTCTCTTTTCTTTTTAACCCCTTTCATGAATTCCTTTTCTCTCTGTACTTTTCCTCATGCTAGGTAGACAAACATAATTTTTGCAAAATTAAGCTTCAAAACCAGTAAAATGATGACTAGATCCTATCAATATGCAAACTTCCTGTAAAACTTTTCACTGAAATGTAAAGGAAGACGAGACAATGAAATTTTAAAAGCAAACCAATTAGGCTTAGATACAGTGCAGGATTTCTGGGTTTGTGACCTATATCTAAATATAATTCCAACATTTTTTGCCACTCTGTGAACATATGCTATTGTTTATGCTGCTCGCAGACAGATGGACTGTGCATTTGGCTACAGAAATGGATATGTAATAAGACAAGCAGCTCCTGAAACTTGTACAGATTCACAATTTCTTTTCAGAACTTTTTCTTACACCACCATCCAGAGCTACTAATCAGGTTGTTGGGCTGAATTCTGTACAAAATGTGAACAGAATATTCAATGAACAGATCTATCCATTATTTTATAGTAGAATAATGACTATATTTTTAATACATATTTTTGAAAATCTATCTATATAAATTTATGAGCTGAAGAGAGGTCATAAAAAGTATGACTGTAGTTAACTTCCTATATTGTGAATATAATAGCTCACACATTTGTGAAAATACTGATAAATCACTGGATATGAAGTCCAAACTTTCAGAATCTAATCCAAAGTTCTCTAATGTTCTGCAAAATTTGATTTTTATGGTTATCAGCACAAAGTACAGTCAGAAAAAATAGTCTATCTGACTGATTAACATTAATCAACTAAAAGTATGAAAATCTGTTTTGAATGAAACAGTACAAACAGTAGATGAAGTTTTGTTCAAGTGTCTTTTGTTTCCTGACTCTGGGTAACCACATCTCTGGCAATGCCTCCTCCAGATACAAGTGCTGACAAGGCAGGAATCTGTCACTGTGTCCAGCCAATTCAGTAAGCCAGAATCATTAATGGTGGATGAATGCATATGTTATGCTCTTCTTACAGCCAAGATTTCCAAAGGTTTTACTTAGAGATCTGTTTTCAGCTGCTGTTTAACTCCATTCACAGTAAGTAATTAGAAACTTAATTTTATGTATAATGTTTTTAAAATTTGAGTCTCTCATTTTTGCTTCATGTGGATGTTCGTATAGGAAAAATGTATGGTTTTCTTATAAAGAAATGGAAAGTTTGTTTCTTGTGCAAAATAAGAATATTTTGGAGATTTACAGTTGTGTTTTCTTCTACACCTTTCTAACATGAACTTAAACCATCTTCACAGCTATGTTAAAATTATTGTGCTTTATCAAACTAAAAATAATAAAGCACATTAAAAACCCCAACAATGCATACACGAGAGATAACCATAAAGATAAGATTAGTTAGGAAAATTGGGTGAACTGAAATTCTCTTTGCAGCATTCTGTATCCAGACTGGACTTGACTAATTCTCTGCTTTTGGCCAGAGGCCCCAGATTTCCATCCCCACCTTCAGGCTTGCCAAGCCTCATTCATCTGGCAGCTCTGACATGCATCCTTCTGCCCAGCCGAGGCATCACGTCCTGCTGACAGAACAGCCATTGCAGCCATTGGTTGCCAAGGGCCTCGGTGGCACCTGCTCAGCCTGCAGCCATCTGACCTCCTTTCCCACCACCCCCCAGCCCTCCTGCAACCCCGCGCAGCCGCAGACTGGGTTTAAGCTGTCCGAGCTTCTGATCCCACTGATGCAACCCTGTTCCCAGGCAGCAGGTTATCTATCGGTTAGCCAGCCTCACAGCAGCCCTGTCAACCCCTTTTTTGTCTTACCAGCCCTGTGTTTTCCCCACAGCTTCCAGTTCACCTGATCCAGAGAGCATTCCTGCTGAAATAGCACTGCACGCGCAAGTTGCTCAGCCCTGTTTGTCAGGTTCACATCAGTCACAAGTTTCATTCTTTGAAAACAGCTATACAACAGCTTCAGCTCCTAGTGGGTTGTCAACAGCAATTTGTCAGTCTGTTATTTTCCATTTGGATTGCAATGCTTCTGAACATAGAGCTTTTGCATTTACTTGATTTCTGATTTCTAGATATCCAACCATGATTTCTTTGTTCTTATTTTAGTTGGGATTTTCAGATAATATCAGCCCAAGCTACTTCATATTTAACAGCAGGAAGAATCATTTTTTCCAAGGGAACTACATTTAAAATGTTTTCCATCATTTCTCCATGTTGATAAAGAATTAAGAAGAAAAACTTCTTCCCAGTGAAAAAAATAACAAGTAACCTACCTGGAACTGAAGGTTTTCTATTCCTACAAAGGAGGAGATTGATTGTAAACATACGGACAAGAGCGACTTGCCTGCAGTTGTGTCATATGATGCAGAAGGACATGTATTATCCTGGCTGAAGGATGGGGAATCCCTCTTGGTAAATCTGAGTTTGATTGATGGTATCTTGAAGCATTCTGTATACTATCTGGTGCCAGTGTACTGATCACTGCTACAAGTAGCTCTTATTATCGAGCAGAGGCATCACTAAAATCCTTGATTCAGCAACAGCTTCATTTACAGGTTTTCATTTGGCTTTATAATAAATTAAGAACGGGAGAGGGTTAAGGACAGCTTTAAACTGCCTTAATATTTCACATGTAAATAATTGTTAATTAACCAAAACTCCATTAGGAAGCTAATAGTGGACAATTATTTTTAATGAAAATGTTCTCACTACTTTGCAGTTTTGGCAAGGCATTCAGTACAGGCAGCATGTTAAATCACCACGTTTTTCCAACAAGCTATTTGAAATCTGTGGCAGCCGGATTTGATTGATGCAGTGTACCAGAGAGCGTAAGTATTGCAGAAAATGCCATTTCAGAGTTCAAAGCAGTAGAAAAATTGCTGTTTAATAATTCAGCAGTGAAATGAAAATAATGTAAAGAAGATTAGCCATGGTCTTTTATTGGGTGGTATTCATAGTAACATTCTCATTTCTAGGCCTATTTCTTCCAAGTAATATTTTTAATCAAATGCAATGAATGAAAGTTTTGTTCTTCTTATTGTGAGTGAGACCAGAGGGGGGACATCTTCTAAAATAGTAAACTGCCTTTTATTCTGCAATACAGCAGAAATCGAATTTAGTCTGTGTATTATACTTTTCTTTTGTTTCTGTCATAATGATATACAAAACATTCAGCTGAAGTTTATGTCCCTCTAAAAGCTATTGTTTTCATTGTGTGAACACTTCAAAAGCACTTGTAAACATTCAGCTGCATCCTGTTTAAATACAGCCTAGTTCAGAAGTGGGGTACTAGGATAACTGTTCCACTTCAGTGTTTCTCCCATGTCCTGGCCTTCCTTTACACTCAACATGAGCTGCTTGGCCAGCATAGACTTTGTCTCCTACACACGCCCATTTCCACCCAGTCACACTTCTCCCAGAAATCCTGAAAAGCAGGAATCCCTGAACATTTCAAATTTACTAAATTCATGCCCTTAAGACCCTTTTATTTGGCACCTGAAGTAATAGGCTCCTGTGTCAATAACACTTCACACATTTCCAGGAAGATCTAAAAATTATATAAATGCATATTCTTGAAAAAGCAAAACAAAGTATTATCTCTTTGCAGTTATTTTCTCTACAACTGCATCCAGCAAAATAAATATTCAAAGCCATTTGAGCTTGCTTATCAGGCAGTTGGACAATCTGGTGAATTCTCAGTTTTAAAAATCAAATTTCCATGATTGTTCTGCAAATCATTCAGTTTCAAATGTTGATTGACCTGGTCGAATATCCTGGCTATTGGAAATCCAGTTTTCAGTGGAGTTTATTGCTAAATGCTCTCTGTGTTTGAGAATACAAACACAGGTACAAATACATTTTGGGGAATTGCCTCATCCTACACATTTTCCAGCATAACTTACCTGAGCCTTTTCCTATCAAAAATACAAAAGAACAATTTCTGTAAGAGTAATAATTCATGTCAGTGTTTCTAAATTTCAACTGGTGAAAGCATCCAGTAAATTAATTCAACCATTATTTTACTTGACAACAGGTTTATTAATGGAACTGATATGGGTTACTGGTATTCCAAACACAGCTGTAACAATGGAAATTTTTTGCT
Source organism: Platysteira castanea (assembly GCA_013397175.1). Taxonomy (NCBI): domain Eukaryota; kingdom Metazoa; phylum Chordata; class Aves; order Passeriformes; genus Platysteira; species Platysteira castanea. The sequence goes on along the minus strand of VYXC01007327.1, from coordinate 58,152 downwards.
GCAGTGTATATCCCCTACTGTGCAAAAACATCCCCTAAGACATCATAAGATTAAGCCAGCCTAAAGCTGTTGTTTAAAGAAAACCACCAGCAGTCTCTGCTCTATTTACCAGACTGGAACAGCAGTTCTAGCAAGTTCTGTACTAGTACTTTTGTGCTGCTCAGAGATTAGAAGGCCCCATTCATTATATCAGTCATCCTAGACACATCTTTTGGCTCATTGTGATCTCTGATTAGAAGATCTTCCAATTTCTAAATACATTTTCAGCAGGTTTTCAATCAAGTTGGAAAAAGTAAGAAAAAAAGATCCATCCCCAAACATAAACTAGCAATGTCTGTAATCTACCCTCTCTAAAGTATTTGGAAGAATGCAGATTAAGAGCTTTTTTCCCCCCCGAGTTTCCATTCCTCTGTCTTTCTACATTTTGCACATTTACTTGTGTAAAAAAAATTAGGAATACCATTTTATATATATTGTTTACAAATGGAAGGGTGTAATTGAGGAAGACTGTTTGTTTTCTGTTTTATGAGGAAATAAAAGAATAAATATTCTTTCCAGTCGAAATTCAAGACATTCAACGTATAAATTGCAAAGCTGTTTTCTCAGCTCTGCAGGCAGCCATGTATACAGGTAAAGCAGTGCATGTGTAACAGTCTGAAAACATCAAGCTGCAGGGTCCCTCACAGGTTAATTTGACATAAAGTGGAATGAAGCAGCACACAACAAATACTTGTTCATAACACAGATGCTATACCATATCTTGCAGTTGCCAACAAATAACTTACATTTTGTTTTAAAGAAATCTGTGGAAAACATGCTGACCTTTTTAGACAGACAATAGAATCACTTTCTGCAGGGAATATTTACACATTTAAATTTACTCAGGTGTTTAGTGGCTGTCCTGAAACCATGCCAGCATGTCCAGCTTCTTTCATTATCAGGTACACTGGAAACACTGCCACAGCATTTAAGTTTTCAACAGAGATGGAAAAAAAACTAAAGGAGCTCTAAATAGGGCTTGTCAAAGAACATGTTTCTTAGTCATGTGTGACAAAACATTGAGAAACAAGAGCAGAGATCAGAGATCCCTTATTTAAAAGAATCATTGATTTAAATGAACAAGAAGTATTGTCCGCAATATAATCCACCTGTTATAATCCAGTTGTTAAAATTATTAGAGTGATGTCTCTGCCCGAATTAAGGTGTAAACAAGATCATATGCCGAAGTCAATAGTATGGATTTTATTTAACATTAAGTATGAGGTAGAGAGCATTAGAAAAAAATAGAAAAAGAGGTGAAGGGGGAGAGAAAGAGAGTGGCAAGGACAGATTAACTAGAAAATATCACCACTCCATCTATCCCAACAGCATCCTGTTGATCCTCTTTGTCTGGATTCTTGGTGGTGAGGGTCCCACAAAACACAGAGTTCAATGGATTAACATATGTCTGGGCCAGGGGAAATGCCCAGGTACCCCCCATGGCAGGGGAGAATTTGACACTGTCTCTTGGAACAGATTCTGGATCTTTTGAGTCTCTTTGCATCAGCTGCAGGGCTCTAGGCCTCAGCTTAAGTCTGGGGAGCACTTTGGGGGTCCTTGATGGATTATGCAGTTAAGACTAGGTAATGCTACTGTGGTGTGAATCAGCATGTGAATATTATCTGTGCTGTGGTATACGTGGGTACACATTCCTCAGAAAGCTATTTAAAATGCCTCAGTTTTTATATCTGCAGAAATAAGTGCTGATTTACTAAATTACTGATAGTTGTGAAATATTCAGTTAATGGAAGAGGCAATAGAATTACAAAATAACTTCGAAATTAAAGTATCATTTTTGTTGAAAGTGAGACCACCTAAACAACCAGCCTTCTCAGGAAGGGTCAGCTGTAATAAGTTGCCTCAGACCATGTTTGGACAGGTTTTGAATATATCCATAGTGGAGTCTCCACAACCATTGTGGTCAACCTGTGCCAATATTTTACCAATCTCATAGTAAAAAAAAAAAAAAAAAAACAAAACCAAAAAACTTCAAAACAAACAAAAACCCAAACCAAGACAACAACAACAACAAAAACCAAAAAAAAAAAATCAAAAAAAAATTTGAATCTGCCTATTTTTTAATTTGTGGCCATTGTCTCTCCTATCACTGTCTACTACTTAGAGGAGCCTTCCTATCACACCTTCAATTCTCCCATCAGGTAATTATACACACAGATGATTGTTGCGGTGGCTAAGTCCACATTACACCCCCCGTGTTGCTACGAAGTGGTCTCTCCCCGCAGCACTGTGCCAGAAAGTTCCCTCTTCGTCAGGACCCCACTGGCCCTGGTCCTCTCCCCCCTCCCCTCCCCCCTCCCACTGGCGCCTGTTGTGTCACTCAACCTTGCCTCTACCCCCTGGCCCTCAGACTATTGGTTACTGATGCTCTGCCCGCCCCTGGGACCCTCCGGGATAAAATCCTGTGCGCACGATTGTTCTGTGCTCTTTGCCTCCCTTCCCCTTCGAGTGCGTTTGTTCTGGGTCCGTTTATTGGGTCGGTCTCTGACCCAATAAACGCCTCAGAATTGCACACAAAGATCCCTCCTGCCTCTTCGTCTCCAGAGCACACAGAGACTGTGCGTGAGTGGCTGCTTGCGCCCACCTGCGAGGGTGAGACTGTGCATGCCTGGGTGCTGGCGGGGCACCGCCAAAGCGCCTCCAGGAGGGACACTGTGGGAAAAACGTGGCATTGGTCCATTGACCCCACGCACCGTGATAGATTATAACCATTCACGAGTCTCAACCTGCTCACTCCAGTGCCTTAGTCATTTCTGTGGCCCTCCACTGAGTGATCTCCATAAAAGTCCCTATCTTTCTTGTGCTGGGAAGTCCAGAAATGGCACAGCACTCCAGATGTGTTTCACCAGGGCTGAGCAGAGAAGGAGGATGATTATCCTCAACTGCTGGCAACAATCCAGGAGGCTGTTAGCCTTCTTTTCCTCGTAGGGCATTTCTGGCTCAAGGTCACCTTGTTGTCCACCAGGACCCCGAGTCTCATGTCCAAAAATCTGCTTTATTGGTGCAGATAAATACAGATATTTCATCCCAGGTGCAGATTTTTCTTTTCCCTTTGTTGAATTTCATGAAATTTCTGTTGACCCATTTCAAGCCTATCTAGGCCTCTGTGAATGACAGCACAACTCTCCGGTGTCACCATCATACAACTTATCTCACTTTTTAGACCTCTGGAATTTAAGGGAGACATCTCTGAGACATTACTAGTTGCCTAACTTGGAAGATAGTCAGGTTTTTGGAGCCTGAATTCAAGGCAATAATCCATGTTACAGTGATTAAAATTGTATTGTTTTCACCTTATTCAGTGTCCCTGTCTGTATGCAGAAACTATGGGCTCTCCCTAATTTAAACCAACAGTACTGAGCCTACCATGAAGCAAACCTTCAGCTGTGTTCAACAACATTGTGGGAGGCAAGAACAAGCCTGACAAAGAGCTGACTTTGGTATTAATCTGGGAATTACAGTCATCACCCAGAAAGTGGGGAGGTCTGGTCTCTTGACCTTTTCAACCCAAAGTGATTTATGCCAGCACTTCTCCTTCTTCAGACAGTTTCATTTTTTTTTCAAAAAAGCCCCATACCAAATAAAAAAACAGAAATCAGGAAAGAAAATTGAGAACAGAGCTTAGGTCTGTCCTTTTTGATTTCTTTTTAAATAGATTTCAGCCTCTGACTAGATATTTCTCTCTGTTCCCATGATAAATGAACACTCAATGGTTACTTGATAACCTATTATTTAGGAAACACTCTAGAAAAATGGTTTGGTTCCTTTTAAAAGGAGACAGGCCTATAACTAGTCTTCATTAAATGACATCTGAGTATTAAAGAAGTGATACCTCCTGGAAACCATACTTAAAATCCTGCTCAATATATGCACTTGCAGAGAATTATTTCAGCAGTATGTTCCAAGGGGATGAGCATATTCATCCTGAAAGCAGCATAAACTTTCAAAGAAGCCAGTCTTTAAGTTCCAAAATTGGATTCAACAGTATTGATATGGATAGCCCTGCACTTGGCCTTTCTTATTGATTAATGCTAGGTCAGCCCTTTCACAGTATATTCATCTTTTTGGATTGCCCTTCGGAAGCGACAGATGCTTCTAAATGATTGTGTGGGGAGCACAGAGGTCTAACCCTGACTTTCTTGGAGCATTACTCAGATGAAAATGTTGAATTAGTCTCTGTGGATCTCACCTGAAGGTTGCATTTATCAGATGCTGCTCTTTACTTTCCTTCCTTTGGATATAGTCCATTGACAATATTTAACATCACTTTTAAAAGTAAGGAGAAAAAAACATCATCATTATATAGATAAGAAGCCAAGCAAATGAGAAATGATCACAATACTATTTTTTTCTGATTCATAACTATCGTGTAATACTTGCCGATAGTTATGATCTTTCTTATGGTAGTAACATCACTAACATCACTACTATTTTTATAACCAGAACTTTCACAATGCAAATTTCATATGTTTTTTTCATGATGGATTTATATTAAGTTCATTATTCGGTCAAAGCAACCAAAATGGAAAGGCATACCAATGAACGCTGAGGGAAATAATGGAAAGTTTATATGATAGTAGTAAAGTCTATAAATCTGTCATGAATATGTCTAAGTAGCCAGATTTTCTATTCATAAACCTGCACACTCAGGATTAAGTCCCACAGCAGCATCACTACAAATATATTAAAAATTAAATTCAATCTGAAGTGTTGCAGAAATGTTTTGGATCTCTGGTATATCACCATGAGAAGACTGTATTTATATGTATTCATGCTTCTTGAAGAGGTACATGAAAAGTGGGGGAAGGCATGTCCTTGCCTTGGAAAGCCACCAAGGACTGTGAAAGCTCTGGAGAATGTGGTTAGGTAGAGGAGAGTCCTAGCACAGTCCTGAAGCCAACCTCTGAAGTGATGGAAGATCCTCTTGCCAACCTGTGGGGCCTTAACAGAATGTGCTGCTACTCAAAAAGATTATTAGTGCTGAAATGATTTGGCGATGGCATACCCACCTGGAAGGATACAGGTAGGCAGGAGACATTGTGTTAACGCTTTGTTAGCTCACAGCAGGAAAGTCAATAATTTATAAGTGCGAGCTTTAACCGGAAATTGTATTTCAGTAAATACAGTTCTTTGTTATAACCCATTTCTGATGGTTTGCCTTTTTTTTCCCCCCCAAGCAGACCTTTGTTACAACCAGTCCCAGAAGGTGAGGGTAACTTAAGGTCTTGTTAATAGATCCCTTAAAGTGAAACAACACTGAATGATCAGGATTTATAAGTATATAGATAGGGTTTATTTTAGACTTGGCTGCAAAGGAAAACAGATATGTACACATTTGGGGGTTTATTTTCTATAGTAATATAGCAATAGAGTAGTATAAGAATAACACTTAGAAAAACACACAAGGAAAAGAAAGACAAAGGATAAACACCCCTTGGGTCCAGTGGCAAAACTTGGTTGTTGCAATTCCAGTTTTCATTGGCCAAAGTGACAATCTTGAACCATCAGTAGTAGAAGAAACTCCCAAAATTCAACAATTTCATTAATTATATACACTCAGGTTCAGATGGAAATGCCCAGTACCCCCACTAAGGCAGGGAGTTTTACACTGGATGATGTAATGCTGTGAGTCACAGGATAATTTCATGAGTCTTTGATGGTCTAAGTTGTTACAGCTGCCTATGAGATCAGTGCAGTTGAGTCCTTATGGCCCATTGTGGTCCATCAGCAGAGATTAATACCTTCAAACTACCTGTGAATGTCCCAGTACTTCCCAGCAGGGGAGTTATCACAGCTGAGTTCACGTGTAGGGACAAAGAGACAGCACCCACATCACAGGGTTTGCCTTTTTCTTATCTCAGACAACACCCAGCTGTAGCCTGAGGTAGGGCTGTGCTCACCCTCTGCACCGGGGTGAGTACTTTGCACATCAGCAGCTTGTCCCCTGAATGTTTAGGTCATCAGCATTCCAATCTGTCTTCCAGTATCACCTGTGGATACATTCTTCTCCCCAGACTTGGGATGATTGGACAATAGTACCCGCTTTACCTCAAGTTCCTGTCACAGTCCAAATTCCAGTTAGTTGGATTGTTTGGGGAGGGGTGGACTTCAGTGGTTGCAGATGAACAGGTGCTTCTTTGCAGTTTGCTATGGTGGGCAAAAGTCCATTATTTTAGCAATGTTTAAGCCATTAACCATTTCAGTGTCTCACAACTGTGATACATGGAATGACTTGCCAGAACTACATTTGCTTATGCCAAGAATTCTCACATCTTTACCTGTGCTCCTTCCACTGCAATACTCGCATAAAAGCTATCAACTTCTCATAATAAAACCAGCTGAGTTGGGCTTATAATTTTAATTATTTATAAATTATTTAAACCAATTAAATTTTGCATATAGCTAATCAGTGTATCTAAATACTATAGTCATTGTCATCTGCTCTTTTTCCTTCTTGTGTTCAAAGGGCACGTTTCAAATTAGATGGTAATTCCTAATGAAAGCTTTCCTTCATGTGCAAAGGACCACACTCTGAAAAAAGGATTTTATAATACATTTATTAAATACATTTATTTGAGGTCACAGATTTGCCAGTGAAGTAAATAGCTAAATGCCATTAATGTCCTAGTGCTTCAAGAGTTCACAGAATTTCTAGTTCTGTATAATTTCCCTCTATTTCCCCAGGACTGGGAAGGCAAAAAGAGAACTGATGTGGGATAAATCAGGAGATAAAGAACTGAACTTTATAAGGAAATTGGCATCAAAACCAGCTTAGAGTTCCAAATTTCAGCAGAGGTAAACAAAGAACAAGAGAAATAGCTCATTACAATGAAATTATTTTGCAGCTTTCACTGCATCATAATGTTCACTTCCAACTATATGGCTGCAAGAGAAGTCTTCATCTTCAAAGGGTGCTATATAAACATAAGCTATATTATTTTTAATGCAGAAGAAATTCTTTCAAATCAAAGAGTAAAAAAGAGATTTATGAGTATATTTTTTTGTGTAATGCTCATTCAGTGCTGATTCCAGAAAAATATGCTAGATGTATTTCCAGATAGTATCCAGTCTGCCTATTAGCAAAGATTTTGCTTTGGCTTTAAAATTTAAAATTGTCATGAATATTTTTTGTCCTATATTTATTTATGGTGTATCAGTGGTAGAACTATTCATATAGTAAAGATCATTTTCATAACAAGGATTGGTAACTGACTTTCATTAAAGCCTCAAAAATATGTCTATAAACCTTCAACTTACAGGAGTCTCACTTTCTGTTCCTTTTATCCTTCACAGAATGACACCACTTGAGACAATTTCCTGATAATTTTGTGTGTATTTGCCTCAAAGAGGCCAACTACTCTTTTGCCAAAATCCTACTCACCTTTATCTATTTTCAAGTAGTCCTTCCCATGAGAGGAAAGTATTGTTAACTTCCACAGTAAAACAATGTATATATAATTTACAGCACTTTCTACACTACATTTCCAGTAATTTAGTTGACATATAAACTCTTTTTCTAAACCTTCCTGGATTTTTATGACTGTATAAATATATGCATACCCTAGAATCTATATATAAGGAAGTTCTGCAGACAGGGGTAGATGTTAAATTCTGATTCTGCCTGCGTTTTGCTGTCTACTCAGCAGCTCTTGAAGTCAGTTGCCTGAGCATGCCTGAGCCGTATGTCAGGCTTTTCCCTGAAAGTGGTGGTTCTTTTTCAAGTCTAACTCATATAGGATGCATTAGATTCACTGTTGATATGAAAATCAATTGCAGCTTGGACCCACTGCTCATGTATTGATCAGCATGCATGGAATAGCCATTTACTCATCACTTCCAGAAATCAATAGTTTGTTATCTGAATATAATAATAATAAAACACGTGAGATTGCCAGTACAAGAAAAAAGGTTCACAAGTCTGTTTCTGAAAATGGCACAGGGGCACTACTTTCATCTTTACCCCCTCTCCATCCTGCTTCAATCTAGCAGGTCCAAATGCAGAACAGGTAATTAGGTTGAACATAGCTGGATCAGTATTTTTGGTGCCTAACAGAAATCAAACTAAATTCTTTTCTATAGATATGTTTGAACCACATGTTGTTCTAACTGACCATCAGAAAACGTCAATGATAATAAAAAATGCCTGTTACATTTACAGTTTACCACATGCACTGATGTAATTATATGATATAAACAGATGCATTTGCTAAATAACAATGAAATTAGAGAAAACCTGGTTTATGCCACATAGGGGCAGCTGTCTGACATGACCATATTTTGTGAAATCTTTGAATCTTCATATTTAAAGGTGTTAGCCAGACACAGGGTATCGAGGCATGCTACAGAAGGCTGAATGCTCACAAAGAATCTTGGGAACAATTAGGTCTTGATTTATTAAGGCAGACATTAAGTAATGTGACAGTAAGAATTGTGTTTTACGTTAAAATGTTTGGCTGGACTTTTCAGTACATGCTACAGAGAAAAGAAATATCTTGAAACATGGATATAGTAAAGCTTTACATAGCTTGTAATGTTCATGATAGCTGGAAGCCAAATAACTTCTTCTACGTTATCCACTTCCTAACATACTTATTTATTTACACATATATACATGTAGGTGTATACATGTATTTCTAAGGTCTAAACACAGGTAACACCCTTTTAGGGAAGATCTACTTTCCACCAATAAAGTTACAGAAATGTTTCAACAGAGCAGATTTTAGTCTTATGGTCAAATTCTTTGTTACCTAGCAAACTGGTGCCTAATTAATTTGGGAGCATAAATCCCTTTTGTTTAACCCAAAATTTATAGGATTTCACAATGAAACCACTGTCAAGAAGCAGGGATATGACTCAAGTGTAACTGTCAACAGGGAAAAATGAGTAAGAGGAAAAGGATGGCCATCTTGGGGAAAAAAAATAAGATGTATAAAAGTTGAAAAAAGGTCAGTCAAATGAACAGGAAGGTTGTAAACAAGTGTTTCAAAAGTTCGTTGAAGAGAAAATAAAGCTTCCAAAAATAATTGTACTAAGTCTTTCAATAATATTGACTGAAAATTTCATAAAGGAAAAATCTGAACATTTGAATAGTTGGATTCTCTGAGTTGGCGTGTATCTATTAATGATTCCTTTCCTCCACCCCCCAGCCTCACCCCC
>VYXC01007327.1:22715-48437 GCA_013397175.1 Platysteira castanea | reverse complement strand
TCAAAAATACACAAAAGTCACATAAGTCTAGATTTTCATGAAAGTCTTTGTCATACTGTTGCATTTGCTTGGTGAGTTACAGTACTACACCTCCAAATAACGTTTTAAATTGATTACTGTTACAGTAAGTTAAATGTTAACAGATGTCAGATAAAGGAAATCTCTCCTATCTCTCCATCTTAAAGAATGGAATGTTTTTACATGGTGTATCTGGTATTCCAAATTTGTATATCTTCTGATTAATGGACTGTCCAAATGTTACAGTGAGTGACATAGTTATTTTCTAAAGTTTTATCTACTATCACAGCAAAGTCTTAGAATACATTGCAAATACAAAAATTGTCTTTCTCTTTAAAGAAAGGTTGCTGGAATCAATAAATCTTTTGTTCCTCTACGTCTTCATAGGTAGCACTGGGTGTTCAGCTCATTATAATACATGACTTTGGTTCAGATAAAGGGCAGATTGTGGTGTGTGATGGGTAACAATGTGTGACATAAGAGCACAGTGAACAGAGGTCAACAATTTATCTGTGGAACACTTATACTTGCAAATCAAAATATCTCATGGACTTCTTTTATAAGTGAAAAATAGAGGTAAGATAGAAAAGTATTTCAAATCAGACTGCCTGCCATGAGTTCTTGTCCAAAAAGCTTATTTTAAAACTCTTCCTAGTAATATATGAGAAGAATTGATGCTCTGAGCTTGAGATGCAATGCTTGTAAACATCTCCACCAATTCTATACATTTGGTCTGGAAATTCTCCATTCACCCTTAGACTGAGAAGAGTGGAATTTCGCATGCTGGCAATATAATATTAATGCTTTTCATTTGCTTGTGAAAATTTTTCAGTTTATTCACACATTTGTGTATTACCATTGTTTATTTTTTCAAAAAATTCATAAAGTTGCAGAATATATTTTTGGACAATTTTTTGAATTGTCTCAAGCCTATGTAAAGGGCAGAGGTTTCTCTAAAATAAAAACCATACAGTAAATTTTTTCACTGTTCTTTTGAAATATTTGGGAGAAGTATTATCTCTAGTAAAAACTGTATTGATCAAAAATATAAAGAAGTTCTTAGATGTCCATTTCTAGTTTTTGGTCCTAGTTGCGTTTATCAACTTAGAGGTATTCAGTCTTTCTCTCTCAGGTTCAAAGTAGAAAGAAAAACTGCAGTCAAAGACAATATCTGGAAAACCATTCTATTTCCTGCTAATGCAGATAAAAGAAGTATTTCTGAATTATACTGGAATAGAAGATAAAGTCTCTAGAAGAACATTAATCTGCTGGTAAGGGTCAAGTCATGGCAATTAGAATGTGTGTGTAGATCAAGATAATTTACATAATGAAAAACACATAGATACACATATGTATATACATATGTGCACATTTTTATTATCCATTCCAAGCTTACTAAAATGAAATTTAGAAAATTTTCATTACAGGATGCTGATTCATTTTCAAATGTATTTATCATAGATTCATATTATAGGATAAGTGTCCTGTCTACTGTGTAGCCAAAAAAAACCCCAACAAAAAAACCAAAAAGGAGTATCAAGACAATAAGTAAGAAAGGGGGAAATGACATAAACCCACCAACCATTAGGAAGAAAAACAGAGAATACAATGCTGCTTCAGTTCTGATTTTTCTCATCAGAGACCTGACACACGTGACCATTTTGACAGGAGACTAAGAGCCACCAATTACTGCAGTCAAAAATGCTCAATGAATGGCATCAAGTGTGGGATGTTTTGTTATTACATCTAAAATGGCATATGATTCCTAAAGATTAATACTTTTCTGCAGGTAGTGATGATGTTCAATAGAAGCAAGAACTATGAAATAACAAAGTGTGTTGCTTAGGAATAAATTCAATTAAGTTTAGATATAAACTGGTCTGATTGTTCAGTCTTCTAAATATTGCCATCCAAACTACCTCTAATTTCTTAACTGGCATATTGATAAATATGTATGTATGAAAACCTTTACTTGCAATAATGGGGAGGTAACTATTAGTACACAGGAGCTTGATTAGTGAAAACCAGACTGATTTAGTGTGTAAAATTAATTTTTTAAATTATTTTTCCATTGTGCTTTATATTCTTGGATTAGGTTCCTGAACTTATGCATACCTAACTCTCTTCCTACATCCTATTAAACATTATTAAATAATACAAGCCTAATTCATCTGAACTAACTTCTGTAATACTTAATTCCTGCAGTCAAAAAATAAACAGAAGTAATACATGAAGAAAAAAGAAAGAAACAGTCAGAAAACAGATTATTTTGTGTAGATTCCCCTTCATTGCAAGTGACTAGGTCATAAATCTTAGTCTCTTGCTTTCTCACATTCTGCACTGAATGTCTTGCTTGCAAATCCTCTACAATTGTGTATAAATGACTGTGGATTCTGCCATAGTATCTACTCCACTGGGAGAAAATATAAATCTGTTCTGATCTCTTTTCTGGCCCTTTTCACCTGAATTAGATTTATGTGTTATATTACAGATAGCTGTGATCCTTTCTTGTACCTATGTGCTGCAAAACTAAAAAATTCCTGAATCTAGGTGATTGCTTGTCATTTGCTAGATGGACACAGTTATTAGATTAGTATAAGAGCATTAATTCTATAAAATGGTGAAATTGAAAACTAAATGACTATATGCAAAGGTTTGGGGTTTTTTTTACAGATCCTTTAGATTAACCCAGTCTATTGTACAGAAATTTACAAATTTTTTTTACAGTAGATTAAAATGTTCTGTTATCACTTTATCCTGTGTTTCCATTTTCTGTTCTTCTGATAAATTTTTACTTCTTTCTTGATTAAATTGATATTTCTGGTAGAAATATTCTCATCCAGAGCCAAAATCTTCAGTATCATATGGCCTTTGCAACCTTGCTAAATATGCCCTCAGTAAAAATGAATTAAGCCCAGTTCAAATATATTCTTTACTTTTTGATTAAATTATCAGTTCATCCCTCTTGGTGGAAAAAGAAAGAGAAGAAGAAAAACCTGAACCATTTCCCTATTTTGTTGACAGATGATATCAAAAGCTGATCAAATAATTATGACAGCTGGCTAACTTAGAAAAAATTACCATATGTATCGGGTGTGCATGGCAAGGTTTAGGTAGCAGGGGGACTAAAGGGCTGACTTCCATGGAGAAGCTGCCAGAAGCCTGCCCTGCATCAAACAGAGCCAATACCAGCCAGCTCCAAGAAACACCGGCCACTGGCCACGACTGAGTACATCCGCCACAGTGGTAGTAGAACCTCTGGGATGTATTTAAGAAGAGAGGAGAGGGGAACAAACAAACACCAGAACAAAAACAAGCTTGCACAAAAACACTTGCAGCCCCATAGAACAGTGAGAATATGTGAGGGAAACAACTCTGCAGACACCAGTACCAGTGAAGAAGGAAGGGAAGAGGTGCTCCAGGTGTAAGAGCAGATATTCCCCTGCAGCCTGTCATGCAGACTACAGTCTTGGAGGTTAAAAATGGAGCAGATACCCATAGAGAAGTACACACTCGAGCAGATGGATGTGTCCAAAGGAGGCTGTGACCCTCTGAGGCTCCTGGCAAGATCTGTAGACCCATGGAGAGAGGAGCTCACACTGCAGCAGGTTCCTGGCAGGACTTGTGACCCCATGGGGGAGCCACACTGGAGCAGCTGGTTCCTGAAGGACTGCACCCCATAGAAGGGATCCATGCTGAAGAAGTTTGTGAAGAACTGAAGCCTGTGGCAAGGACTCATGCTGGAGAAGTTTGTAGAAGACTGTCTCCCATGGGAGGGACCCCATGCTGGAGCAGGGGAATAGTGTGAGGAGTCCTCCTGCTGAGGAGGAAGGAGTGGCAGAGACAGCATGTGAAGAACTGACTGCAACCCCAGTCCCTGTCCTCATGTGCAGCTGGGCCAGAAGGATGTAGAGAATTTGAAAATAAAGCCCAAGAAGAAGAGAGAGGTCAGAGGAAGGTGATTGGCAATAAATTAAATCAATTTCCCCAAGCAGAGTATGTTTTCCTTGTGACAGTAATTGCTGAGTGATCTCTCCTTGCCCTTATCTGGACTCAGAAGCCTGTCATTATATCTTCTCTCCCCCATCCAGTTGAGGAGAGGACTGATAGAGTGGCTTTGGTGGATACCTGGCATTCTGCCAGTGCCAACCTTCCTCGCCAAAATTTCCAGTTGCAAGCACAGTAAACTAGTGAGCAATTGATGTCTCATATTTTAGCTTCTCTGCCATTTCCAGTATAGGGTTAAAATTTAAAGATGACCATGACAAGGTGATATGGATTCTGGAAGAGATAAAAATACTCTTTGCATTTTGATGCACCACAGTTTTAGATATTTGCCTCCTAAATGGAATCCACTATGTGTATTATACATGCTAACTCCACATTTAAAGCCCAGAAGCACATAAATGCATTAGGAAAATTGAATTGCCAGAAAGGCCATATTGAATGGAAGATGCCTGAAGTAGCCAGAAAAGCAAGGCAGACCAAGGCAGATGTTAAATTTTGCTGCTCTTCATAGTTTATGCTACAGAAATAGATCTTTTCTCATTTTGTTTCATGCCTTTTTGGAACCAGGTGCAGAAGACCTTATTTTACAACAGTAAGATGGCAAAACTGACACTATTTCCTTTGCTGTGCCTTTATATTCAGTATCTGAACACTCACCCAAGACCTGGTTTCAGGTCCCAACCATCAGCACCCTGATGAAATGAAAGTCACATCCACTACACAACAGAAGCCTGACCTAACTACAGTGGTGCAGATCACCCCAGACTGCTTGAGAAGATGATCCATCTCCTGAAATATAACTAAATAGCTACAAGAAAGTGTGACACTGGAGATACTCTTTACTCAAAGAGTAATTGGTGGAATTACCATCTGTGGAGGTGTTTAAGGAAATTTAGTGCCATGAGTTTTGGCATAAACGCATTTAGTCCGTTTAACTCATTTAGTTGCCATGGTGGTGTTTGGTCTCAAATTGGACTTAGTGATCTCAGGGTTTTCTTCCAACTTAATTGATTCTGTGATTCAATGGCTTGATCCCCAAATGGGCCACAGAATAGCTAATGATCTTTATGTCAATTTTTAATCATGAGAGTGAAAATAAATGTCAAACAGCCTTTGAAATAAGAGAGAGCTTTTCTGTTAGCTAAGAAGTTCAAGGTTCTAGACCCTTGGCAGTGATTGACAGGTATATTTTTGTAAATGGTAGAACACATATAAAACTATAGATAAGTTAAACCTGAGAAGGTATTGTGAACATGATTTGTTATATAATTTATATTGCATTTAAAAAAATTTGATACAGATTGAAGAAAATTGACTGAGACATTTTTTGATTTAATAAGTCTGACTGAATGAATTAAGGGACAGGCTAACAGGGGTGAAACTATTATGAGTTTTTACTTCGGGTCACCTGAACAAGAAGAAGTTCATGAAGACCTTTATAGACGTCTGGGTGTAGCCTCCTGACCACAGGCCCTAGTTCTCATGGAGCACTTCAGTCTCCCTGATATCTGCTGGAAAGACAACACAACTGAACACACACAGTCCAGGAGGTCCCTGATGAGCACTGCTGACAGCTTCTAGACACAGGTGCTGAAGGAGCCAACATATTGAAATATGCTGTTGGACCTTGTACTAACAAACAGAGAAGGACTGGTTGGGGATGTGAAGGTTGGAGGGCAGCCTTGGCTTCAGTGACTATGAGATGGTAAAGTTTAGGATCCTGCATGGATGAATGTCTCGGTTTGAGACAAGTTTAGGGGGAAACTCCCTGGAAGGGGTGTCTCCTCCACAGAAGACAGGTTTCATCACTGCCTCCTCCACCAGTATGAAAGGAATTTCTTGGATGAAAGTGAAAAAAACTACTTATTTAAATAGCAGAGTGCCAGCACAGGGTACAGGAAAAATATGAGTAATGTCAGATAATAAACTTCCTCTCTGCAGAGAAAGCTGGTGGATTTAGAGTTCCCTCTCTAGCTGGCTCACCCCCTCCTGAGGTCCAAGGCTGGGATGCAGCATCCCTGCAGCCTCCCTGCTGGTCCATGGGGTCCAGTGATCTGGTTCTTGGATCACAGCTAAGCTGAACAGAACAGTTCCAAATGAAGAAGAAGAAGAAGAAGAAGAAGTAGTAGTAGTAGTAGTAGTAGTAGNAAGAAGAAGAAGAAGAAAGAAGAAGAAGAAGAAAGAAAGAAGAAGAAGAAGAAGAAGAAGAAGAAGAAGAAGTAGTAGTTCTGGAGGATTTTGGTAAATTTCTTGCCTCAGCTAACAGGCTAGCTAAAAGCAGGAAGGTGCTCCCTCGGCTCTGCAGTGGTGGGAACGCAGGGTTGTGTATGAGTCCTTGAACACAAACCATGCTGAAGAATTCACTTGGCTTCTCTCCCCCCTCTCCTGGACCCAGCTTAAAGCTGTGGGACCCATTTCTGGACATAAAGCAGGCAACAGGGAAATACAGTATTATCATAAAATCACCCCAAGACAATGAAGCAGGGAAATAAGTAGGATTGCAATCCTGCACTTCAAGACAGGTAACTTTGTCCTCTTCTGGGACCTATTTGGAGGAATCCCATGAGATAGGGCTCTAGAAGGCAGGAGAGTCCATGAAAGCTGTTTAATACTCAGGGATCACTTCCTCCAAGCTCAAGATCAGTGAGTCCCTATCAGTAAGAAATCAAGCAAAAAGAGCAGAAGACCTGCATGGATAAGGAAGGAGCTTCTGACAAAACTCAAATAGAAGAAGAAAATTTGTGGAATGTGGAAAAATAGACATGCAACTTGGAAGAAACATTTCAGAGAATGCAGTGATACAATGAGGAAGGATAAGGTCCACCTCTTTTGTGAAGAAAGGCTGAGAGAGCTGGGCCTGTTTACCCTGGAGAAGAAATTATTTTGAAGGGATCTTATTAATGCATACAAATATTTTAAGGGATGTCAAGAGGATGGGGCCTCTGTTCTGTGGTGCACAGCAACAGGATAGGAGTGATCAGGCGGAAACTGAAACAGAGGAAGTTCCATCTAAATGTGAGGGAAAACTTTTTTGCTCTGAGGGTGACTGAGCATGACAGCAGGTTGTCCAGAGAGGTTATAGAGTCTCCTCCTCTGGAGATACTCAAACATGGACACGATCCTGTGCAATGTGCTCTAGTGGACCCTGCTTTAACAACAGGGTTGGACTAGATGATCTCCAGAGATCCCTGCCAAGCCCAACCATTTTGTGATTGTGTAATTCTGTGACTAATAGAAAGAAAATAAAACATTTACTGTCCAATATCTAATTACTTGTGTGAGGGAGGAAAGCAGGTAATATATCTATATTTTATGCTAACTAGGTTATTTATAACAAACAAAAACTTCCTTTAAATCTTTAGAGGAGTAAGATGGACATCTTTCCCATAGTTTCAATGGAAAGCTTCCAGCACTATGTATGTAGTGTGCTTTTTGTTCTATTAGATAAAGTGAATTGTATGCTTAGAAGAATTCCAGAGAATTTTGTTCTTGCTGTTATAAATTAAATCCAGAGTAGCTCCTCAAAAGCTGAGGATACTTGGCATTTGTGACTTACCATACAAGTGCAGCAAGCCACAGCTTTATGGATATAAGTAGTTAGTGGAACTTGGTATCAATATCATAGGGAGAAAGAGCAGTACAAATGTTTTCACAAAACTGTATGCAGTCTTAGAAAGACAATGACTGACCAATTTTCCCCACATTTCTGAAAAAGTTATTAAATTGGAAAACAAAGTCAGAAGCAGGAGTCCAGAATTAAAACACCATGCAGGAATTTATGTACAGAAGAAAAGTGGTGCTTTTTAAAAGATAGACTTGAATAAGAACTGGAATTAATTTAGACTGTACTACAATAAACATGCAGAAAATAGATGCCACAGCTGTAAACTAGCTTTTTGCAGTGTAAATATCTAAAAATTACTGACATTCATCAGCTGGGTACAATGCAGAGTTTAATAACCAGAGTTTTCTGTTTTATATTGCTGGCATGATTGGTTTTTTCCCTTCAGGTAAAAGTTTGGAAAGGTACAAAACTAATATAGTCAAGACCTCTAAGTTTTTTCTAAAATATCTCTTTCCTTGTTCCCCTCCCTGTAATCCTGAAAACAAAGTAATATGAACTGTTCAACTTGATCTCATAGAACTGAACGGATTTTGTGATTTTGCCATGTTCTAAACTTGCTACAATTTAAAAAATGTGTGTGGTTTTGGTTTTGTGTGTGTGAAATTCAGACAGCAGTAAGTGATGCAGGATTTTATATTCCTTCAGTTTTCTAACTTCGTAATGGTGATTATTACACGTTACCACTATGAGCTGACAGCAATTGCAGCATATGGTCAGCCCTCGATGCAGATCTGCACTGGTTAATGTTTATGTTTTACAATTTCTGAATCAATAAATGTAAATAAAAGAAAATGCAACAACCACAAAACCATAAAGTGTCTTTTACTTCATTATTCTTACATTCATTTTCTGAAACTTTTCTAAAAGTGAACTTTTTCAATCATTCACTCCCAAATGTAAAGTAGAACCAATGAGTACATTAACATCAAGTGAGCATTTAATCTCTCAGAAGCATGGTAGACTGGTTTGCAATTGTGAAGGCTTAGCAAGCTCACCTGGCAAATGAGTTCTTTGGATAGTTAGAACAGCTTAAGCTGTCCAAAATCACACACCAATGGAGAGATTAGCCAGTTTGTGTCTGTCATTTTCAAATATTCATTAAATATATTTAAAGTTTTCACTCTTATTCACTGTGGGAGTGTTGTTTGTTTTTCTCTAGATGATACAAACAATGTTTGGCCATCCTAATTGGAACAAAATAAGATATTTGCTGTGAGTCACCTTCTACTGTAAAATTGCTAAGGCTCTTGATATTACTCGAGTGCCAAAATGTTGATAGAAAATGCCTGATGCACATTTATCATTCATTCTGAAGCAGATGGACTGACTGATTATCAATTTTTAACCAATGTAATATTTTAAGATGTCAGAGTTCAACAGGATTTGGAAATATATTGAAACAGTCAAATTCCAAGGAATTTTGGGGCAAAACCCTCTTTTGATAAGATTTGTATTACTATAGTGTCTGAATTTTGTTGATCCTTATTGTCCTCTTTCAAAATAATATAAAGGATATGAATTATAACTTTAGGGCCCAATGAAATAGGTGACAGATCAATATTGTGGGGAAAGTATTGAAAAGTTTTGAAAAAGACATGATAGTTGCTGGTGGCCAGTTAAAATTTATGAAAGATAATGTTTTTTGTCTTCGTTATCTTGAGGTAATTACCAAATGACAATGAACTTAGAAGGTTAGGATAAAGAATTAAACATTAGTGTAGAAGTTGACTGCATAAAGTTGAGTGTCTTGAGAAATAAGACATCTCTTCATATAAGTCCACCTGAGTTATAACTCACTAGATACTTGAATCTTCCACTGTAGCTGGAACTCAGTTTGGGCATTGAAGGTAATTTTGAAACATAGTTATGTTCCTACCACACCGTACATAATAATGAAATCTCTTTTCAAGGTAATGTATTGCCCATCATGTCTGTCTGGTGTCAGAGGCAGAAGTAGAGGGCTAACGGTTGCTCACACAGCCAGTGCTTCACTTACCAATTTTCTTGAGCAGCAAAGGTCAGAGCATGACCAGAGCTACCAAAGGTGATGTTGTGAGAGTGGTGAGGCACTGATACAGGTTGCTGAGAAAAGCTGTGGTTGTCCCATCCCTATGTCTTCAAAGGCCAGGCTGAAGGGGGTGTGAGAGACGATCTGGAGACCCTTCATCTGCCTCACGACTGTCTCCACGTTGCCAAGACAGAAGACCCCTAAAAACAGGGACTCGAGCCTGGCTGAGATGGGAAGTCTGCTGCAAGTGTTCTTTGGACCGAGACCAGTATGTGTTCCTTTGGGAACCCAAGCCGAAACAATGGACCGGGCACGGTGGAACTGCCTGTGCTGGCAGGCCTGCCCGAGCTTGCTTGACCTNCAACACAAACCATTCTTGGGTTTGTTCAGCCTGGAAAAGAAAAGGCTTAGGGATCACTAATTGTGGCTTTCCAGTACCTGAAGGGAGCCTACAAAAAAGGTGGAGAGCTCTTTACAAGAGTATGTAAGGACATGACAAGGGGGCAATTTCTTCAAACTGAAAAAGAGTAGGTTTAGATTAGATAATAGGAGGAAATTCTGTACTGTGAGGGTGATGAGGCACTGGACAGGTTGCCAAGAGAAGTTGTGGATGCCCCATCCCTCAAGGTATTTAAGGCCAGATTGGACGGAGCCCTGAGCAACCTGGTCTAGTCAAAGGTGTCTGTCCACATCAGAGAGGTTGGAACTAGATATTCTTTAGATCCTTTCCAACTCAAACCATTCTCTGATTCCATGCTGTGTAACTATCTAGGATTCTGTGAAAAATAGTAGCAAAGGCAAAAGCATAGTCCCCACCTTTTGTTCTTTTAATTTAAACTATTTTCAAAAGTTCGTTGGTTAATGCCATGAAATAAAGAATTCAGCAATGAAGTTCACTCTAAGTTATTTGAATCAAGCTAGTTTTCTATAAAAACATATTAATGCTTTAGTCTATTTTGTCTCTTCCAAATAAGGAGTTAAGTCACAGTTTTCTAAATGGGTGTTAATGCTACCTATGTTGTTATGTTGCTTCTGAAGATGTTCCTCAATCAAACTAGATGTTCCTCATTCACCAGTTTATGTCATGAAATATTTACTAAACCATACCCTGTTCTCTGCAGATCCATGAACTTACTGTTTCATTGATAAGCATTTGCTTTCCTAAGTTCATAGCCATCTCCTGCTGTCTAAACCTAAATAAATTATACAGTATCACATTAACTGGACATTAATTCTTACCATTCAATAACATTTCAAAAGTAAGTTCTTAGGAAAAAACAATAGCCCTTAGATCCAACAGCCCAAGAGAGGTGTTGGTTGCCTCATGTGCACCACTCCTGGTTCGGTAAGTGGCAAGGCTGAAGGTGCATTCCCAGAAGGCCTATCCACACAGAGCACATGCACATACCACATAAATACCTACACACATGGCCACACAGATAATGAACAGACACACAGAGCCTTTGCACAAACACCCACAGCATCACTGACCTCGTATTTCTTCCCTCTCTTGCCAAGCAGGTGGAGGTCCACTAGTGAGAGTATAGAGATACGTACAACCGGGACTCCTCCCAACCCAGCTGCTGGCACCCAGGCCTCCCTTGCTCCAGTTTCTGACACCTTAGCCACACGGGCCCCTGTGACCCACTGTACCACTACAGTCGCTGCTGCTCACAGTCACTCACTTCAATCTCTCCACCTGCTGGCACTGCAAGCACAGAGACCCTCTGACCCATGGCCTGGCTCCAGTTGTCACACTCATGCCCCCGTACACACACATGCACACAGAATAGAAAGTCCATCAGCCAGGAGGGAGTTTGAAAATAATTCAATTAGAAGATGGGACAGACTGTGCAGACCAGGTATGGCTTGTGGTCAGGCAAGTGTACTGACCACCAAACTATATATGTTTGGCTCTTTTTACCCCCTTATTCTCTCTTTTCCCATACTTGTTCCTCCCCAAATAATCGGAATATATCCCTTCCCCCACCTTTGGCCCCTCCCTAAACATTCCCATAATAACACTTTTCAAAAGTGTTCTTCCCCTGCATCCTAGTACCAATACCAGTCTGGTATTGACTCATCATGATGGCTTTCATACCCGGTCATGGAGGCTGAAGCTATCCTGGGGCTGTTCTGGGATGCACTCAAACAGGGTGTCCCTTTCTGAGTCCTTGACTGTCTACCATAGTGCCCTTCTGGTACTATGAATTTAAGATGATAAGCCTTATCATCTTATGGTCTTATGGTTCCCATTTTGGGCCTGGTAATAGTCTGTCAGCATGTTATTTGAGATTCCCTGCTCCTCTGTGAATTTACAGATGAGCTTTAAGCACACAGCCTAACATAATGAAAATACGAGATGCAAGTAAAATATTTTAAATGGTAAACACTTAGAAATAAGTAATTTGGAGTCCTCATTTATTGTTATTGATCCTATTCCCTTTGTTATTCAACAGCTGTTTTAGTGGAATAATCCCTGCAATGGAGCAATCATTCTCTTACAAAGAAATAGAGATGTATAGAAGCACTTCATAATAAGTTAGTCAGAAAAACCTTATTGTCTATATAGGAGTTAGATATTATTTATCGGATAGTCTGTGATATTTGGAGGAATTTCATATCATTTTAGTCAAATATGATGATAATCTAGGTCCACTTAATAGTTTGTCAGAAATAGACAGGCATCTCTAAAGAGCAGATCGTTCTGTAATAAGTGGAAGTTTTATGGGGTGAATGTGTTTATAGAACTTTGTCTCTCTACAAGGGCTACTGCTGAGCAGGTATTTTAGCCTAGTGTCCTGGTTTCATCTCGGATAGAGTTAAGTTTCTTCCTCGTAGCTGATACAGTCTTGAGCTTTGGATTTAGCGTGAGAATAATGTTGATAACACACTAATGTTTTGGTTGTTGCTAAGCAGTGCTTACAATGTTCAGGTCTTTCCAACTGGTGAGGAGGCTGGGAGAGCACAAGCATCTTGAAGGGGACACAGCCAGGACAGCTGACCACAGCTGACCACAACTGGCCAAAGGGATATTCTATACCATATGTTATCATGCTCATTTTATAAGCTCTGGGAAAGGCTGGGCAGGAACTGCTGCTCAGAAAGTGGCTGTGCATCAGTGAGTGGTGAGCACTTGCATTTGGGAAGCACTTTTTTTGTATATTCTATTATTATTATTATTATAATTTACATTCCCCTTTCTTTTCTATCCAGTTAAAATGTCTTTATCTTGACCCAGAAATCTGACATTTTTTCCCAATTCTCTCCCCCATCCTACTGCAGGAGGGAGGGAGGGCAGGGCTGTGTGGTGTTTAGCTGCCTGACAGATTACACCACACACTGGAAACCTACCTTTGGGAAGCTGGAGACTGCAGATTTTGCATCACAAATGCTGCTCCTGCCTGTGTGGAATTCTTCAGAAGTTACTCCATGACTCTGAGAATTTCTCTTCCAGTGTGAGTGCCATCTGCTGGCTCAGCTCTGGGTGCAGGGGGGAGGCAAATACACACCACTTTGGGGTAACAATAACAGTTTTCACACCTAATAATATTTGGAGGTTGTAAAGTAAGATACCATCCCTGCCTGAAGGGAGAACACAGTATGTGATTCTGGTCTGATCAAACAGGTTTCCTTGAGTAATGCTGGAGACTTAAAGGTTCCATTTTTCCAGTGATTTACAGAAAAAGTATGGTTCACAAAAACACTGTGCTACTTTTTAAAGGAAAACATGGAAGTTTGGTCTCCTAAAGATTCAGGTTGGCTTCTTTTCTACTTATTTATTATCAATGACATTTCCATTCATGTTCTGCATTAATATCCATAGCACTGTTACCCCTTTTGTGTAGACAGTGCTTTAGAGAACACTTCTGAGATTTTCTTGCTCTCAGTAAGCAGGGATGGTGAGGAACATGATGAACAAAATGCAGCAGATTCAAATTAACTTTCTTTTCTACTTTATTGGCAAAGCTGTGCTAACAGTAAATAATAAAATTAAAACTTATTTTCATGACTACGGTCAGTAATTATGATTCTGAATACAACACATCCAGCCCTCTGATATAAAACGGTGTCACTTTAAGAGATTTTTAAAAAGGAAAAAAAAATATTTTTTTTTTTAGAACTAGAAGTACACTTTTAATATTTAAACTCTTAGAAGTGGTTATTTTAGGAGTAATTATCCACAATTAAGGACAAAAATATATGGCACACAGATTGTTTTATTTTTTCAATTAATCTTCTAGTAAGATGATGAATTTTAACTATTTGGTAAATACTCAAAGAGTTGGTAAATATCAAAATTTCACACTTGCTTAAACATTTATCTAATGTCTTCATTGTGACAAAATACATCACAGCCTATCCTTTAAGTAGAAATGTGAGTTCAAGTTAAGTTAAGTAACTACAGTTATGTAAAACCATTACCCCATAGACTTCAGTCACCAATAACTGGTGTTGGCAGATACACTGGTCTCATACCAGACCCATACCAGTTAGGCAGGATTAGGATGAGATTTTTACTCTTGTCAGTGCAGACTACAAAAATATTGCAAAATTTCAAAGAATAGTTTTGGATTTTTTCTCTCACGCTGAACTGTGTCACCTCTATCTAAATGAGATAAGTTTTTCATCTGATATAAACATTTGGGCTCAAGCCAAAAGGCTTGAGTTTCTGTTCTAGTTGGGAGCTATTAATAGAGAAAGATATTAGTCATATATATTATAGAACGTCTTATATAAGGTATCTTCATACATACTTTCCTTAAAGGCTCAAAATAGTTCATTGTTATTTGGCACCAAAGGTATGTTTCTTCAACATAAATATGTCTCCATATGAACTACCATATTTTAATTGTAAACTTTATGTCACCTCAGCATTAATTATGTTGCAAAACTCAGTTCTCCATATAACAGGTTCAACTGAATGACAAATGTAGAGAGTATAAAGCTGTTGATTTACCAATACAGTGAAAGATAAGCAGTGTTCAACTCTTAAAAATGGGGGAAAAAGGTATTGAGGATGATTTACTATGTGGCTAAAACATGCAGAGACCCAGTGCAATAGCACTTTGAAGGAATTTCTCTGATCCACTGTGGAAATCTACAGCATCACCTTCTCAGCTTAGCAATTATCATAGCACTATTTTATAGCCAAGGCAGAAGAATAGGCACTCACTGAAAAATAAATCTTGTCCTAAAATTACCATATAAAATCTTATGTAAGGATTCTTCCTTTGACTATAAATGTAGCCTAGTGACTTTCTCATCTGTTGGTGTCTACATTGCAAATATCTAAAATTGTGTGACAAATTTAAAATTTGGAGTGGGATTGATTAGCCTAAAATGGAAGTAACAGGTGACATTTGAGACATTCAAATCTTAGTGAGCTTGGGAGGCATCACAAAAAACCTGTTATCCTTGAGGGTCTTGGGGTCAGGTTGCTTCAGGTCAGGCAGTGTACATTACATACCTAGAGTTAAAACATCTGTTATGTATCTTTGCAGACAGTAAAACCTCATCCTTGTTATCTCTTCATCTTCTGTGATTTAGAATGGAACAAATGGGATATATTTCTCATACATTTTCAAGGAGGAATATATATTACGTACTTGCAATTAACATCAGAGAATCTGGAGATGCAATATTGTAACAAAAGAAAAAGAAATTATTTGTGAGACCTTATAAATAGTTTCATGCTTTCTCAAGCATTGTTAGCATTAAATGGCAAAACTCAATGAGTAAGATTCAAGATAAAATAGTTTGACTTAATGGATATTCTCATACCAGTAAGTATGAAGTGCTTGCTTTGGGTGGTAGAAGCTGTTACACTTTGTCTCTTTGCCGGAAGTGGTCTGAATGTATTTATAAAACAAGTCTAAACTATCCTTCAAGCCTGAAAACTCAGTCATCTAGTGACATATCATTACAGACAAAATCCTAAGATTACTGATATTGATACTGATACACTCATACTTAATGAAAGCATTGTCCTTTCCTGTCTATTTTCTGCCTGTGAGAGAGAGCTCTGGAGTTCTTCTGAGGACAAGCTATCTCAGACTCTGACACTTGACTTCTTATGTCTATATATGACCTAAGAAAATTATGAATAATTAGTAGATGAAATTGAGCTTTAAATTAAAGGCAAATTTCCTTAAAGCACAAGCACACTGGTCTATGTATGATGATAGAATAAAATTCTGTTTTATATTAAGGTAAATAAAAAAGGGTAGTTATCCCACTTCAAAGGACATGCAAATTAAAAACTTCAGATTTAAACCTAAACTTCCATTATTTCAATATCTTGTTCCACCTGTTCTTTAGAACTAGGCTTGCATCCAAATACAATTTGGGTTTTAAATATGAGATGTGAATTAGCTCTGGAACTTGGGGATGTAGGGCTGGGGATGTTCTGGCTGCCCCCCCAGCCCACCTCTCTCTGCTTGGGACAGTGGGACAGTGGGACAGTGGGACAGTGGGACAGTGGGACAGTGGCTGCCAGCCCCAGCCCCGCTGCCCCTCCATGCCCAGGTGCTGAGGCACCCAACCCCATGTGCCCTGACACACCTGTACACTGACATCTGCCTTGACTGAAGGCAGTATTTCACCATTCAAACACCTAAATGTATATCACTAGAGTGATAAACAAATAAAATATTTATTATTATTATTATTAATTTACTTTGATCCCATAAATGCCATGTAAGCTTTATGGAACAGATAAAAAGACATGGTCCATGAAATGAAAAGCTCACCATCTAATTTTAGAGAAGAGAGAGCTGGAGTAACCAAATAAGTCATACTGCTGAATAGAGTCATGAGGAAAGATTTCCAGCCACACAAAAAAGGTAAGCTGGTGTGGAGCAGCACATGTATGCTAGGAAAATGACAATATGAATCTCCTCAAGCTGAAAAGGTATACTGCCTAAGGCTCAACAGGAATAAAAAAAATATATTTTCATGTGTTGGCACTGAAATCAAGCAAATTACTCTTCATATGTGAGTATCATGCATAAAAATAGGACTAAGGGAATACTGATTGTATCATTCTGACTTCGTAAATGTGCAAATTAAACAATGAAACACAGCAATTTTATTTTAACAGAGAACACACTGTGAGAATACACAGAGTTCATTTCAGACAAATCCATTGGAGGAAATATGAAAATCTTACACTACTGGCTCTCACTAGGCACCTACATAATGCCAGATTTTCATATCACACATTAAATAGTTTTTGGCAGCTCATACTAGGCAGTATTATTAATGAAAAGACTGTTTTTAAAAATTGGCAGCACTGGTGTGAAAGTGAAACTAATCATAATGGTGTGCTGTGGGAATTATTTCAAGACTGACAGAATTATATCTATTTCATTAACAGAGAGTCATTTTAAAAGGCAAAAATACACAAGAAACATTTCTTGAAATAAACTGATCCAGTAACCAATTAGATGTAACAACAACTTCCTGTAAATGTGTAGTTTTATAGATGCTCCCTATTGAGCAACCTATAAAAATATGATATGGATTAAACCAGTTGGATGATTTCCAGTTACTATTCCAATTTTCCAAACATTTTTCTTAATGCAGATAATCTCTTACCCTTGTTCAGACTGTCTCCGATTTCTTTTGTGCATCATATAAGCATCAAGCTCAGTGTATGCTTCAGGATAGAGATCAAAGTTCTAATTCTTTGGAAAAACCTGTGGACTTACATTTATGTACTGAGGGTAGCATGTCTATGCTTTATACACAGTGCATGAGGAGCAGATTTCATGTTTACAGCAATGGTGCAAAGCAGAGCAAAGCAAAAACACTACTAAGGAGTACTGAAAGCAGAGACATTAAAGACAGGAAGGGCCATCCAGCCTGTCAATTTTTCACTGCATATTGCCCACTCTTGCCATTTTATAGGTTTTCTGCTTTAACAGCTAATTGTAGTTTTTCTTTCAGATCTTTATCAGATCAGATTATTTTCCAGTAAAAGAAATCATGTTCTTCTTGAATCTTTGCCACTATTAACTTTAGCATTTGTATCTCAAGAAAGTACTCATAAAATACTTATCACAGTATTCCTGATTATTGTCCAGAGTACAACCCAAATCATGGATCCTTTTAGCCACATCTCAGCTGTGAAGTTCAAATTTGCCTTAGGCACCAGACTAGACAGTAGTCTTTTTCAAACTTAGGGCTGCTGTAGATGTTGAAAGTAATGTTTCCCATCTCTTTTTGTTATGGGAATGTGTTGCAGTGGAATATCTTCTGCAGTTTTCTTCTTGCAAGGAGAAACCTGAAGTTAATCATCCACGTGTGCTCCAAATGAAACTTTCTGCATTTGAAATTGCTCAGTTCCTCTTGTTAACTGTTAGCACATTGCTGCCAGCCTGCCCACAGCTGCAAGGGGGAGCAGAGCAACTCCTTCTGTTGCAGATGCTGCAGGAAACAACCTTCAGCATGTGCTTGCTGTAGTGCCCAGCAAACTGCAGCCACAGCACTTACTGAGCCCTGCAGTGCCGAGTGCATGGAAGGCTTTGCTCTGTGTTTGATGGGTTAACATGATATATGTTTAACACATTTTCTCCTATGTGTGAAGAAACTTTATTACGTCTTTGACTGTATCTCATGGTTTTTACCTTCCTTATGATATTTTGTCCTGTCCAGATGACTTGAATCCTACACAATTCTCATATGCAGCACTGAAGACCTATGGTATAAATCATGACCCCGGCAGTTTTCAGAAGAGGATACTAAGTCCTTTAAAGGCTATAAAGGGTATTTCAGCACATGTCCCTTTGGCCATCTGATTTTTACTGAAATAATGAAAATGTAACACAGTTTTTACAGAAGAAGACTGTACTAACACTACATGTTTGTAAGAGGAGTTTTGTCCTTCTCTAATATTGTCATATTTCCTATAGAGTATTTACCTGATTCCTGCTGTTCTAAGCATGATGTGTTGGGTGCTGTTGCCCAGGTGCTGACAGGGGGGACTGCAAGGGTGGCGTCTGTGAGGAGAGGTCAGTAGCTGTCCCATGATGGGCACAGCTGGTTCCAGTCATTTCAGGTGGACCTGCATCAGGCACAGCTGAGCCCATCAGTGACATCAGTGACACTGGTGATACCTCTGTGGTAATTTAAACCCCAGGAATTTATATAAGGTTTAATAACTGAATATTAGTTAGATTTGTACATATGCACTGTACAGCAATAATATGTCATTGTGCCATGGCAACTATGAAAGAAAGTTTGAGTACCATTCAAACCCTACCTTCTAAGTACATTCTTGCAAATTTATTTCCAATAAAAACTGAAATGGACATAATAAATACCTAAATACTTTCCATCAGAGAGGCTAATACTCTTTATTCATGAATTATTCAT
Organism: Platysteira castanea; assembly: GCA_013397175.1. Taxonomy (NCBI): domain Eukaryota; kingdom Metazoa; phylum Chordata; class Aves; order Passeriformes; genus Platysteira; species Platysteira castanea. The sequence continues at coordinate 29,400 of VYXC01007327.1, read as the reverse complement.
AATATTTTGTTGATTTATGATATCATATGATGCAAGGAGCTTATATTCTTCTGATTCAGATGAAAACTGGAGGCTAAAGGATTTTACAGCATACCTGAAAAATGTGCCTAAGCTTAATGAGCAGAAAGTAAACTTTGTCTCAATTACGATCTGAAGAAGGAAGGATGAGACACTAATATTATGTACAATATTCAGTAATACATTTGGTTGCTCTTCCTTATTTTTTTAAGAACCAGTATTTTGACAGTGACCTTGTATTTTAACTTCTGTGGAGACACACTCTCAAATAACATCCCTCTAAACTTATAAAAGCATGCTAGGAAATGGAACCACTCCACCTACTACTCACCAACGTGTTGAATCTCAAAGGTTATGTGGTGCCACTCTTATATTCTGTCTGAGAGATTTTAATAAGGGGAGCTAAATTCTGGTTAGTTTTGGCTTCTCAGTGGTCTCACAGAGATTGCAGAAATGCAATTTCAGGTGGAAAAAAAGGCCTGTGAGATGTATCAAGGTTCATATGTGAAATACAATTCTATATTATGTGTAAAAAAGAAAGAAGGGAAAAATAAGTAAAAAGCAATCTGATCTGAAACTACCACTGCCCAAGAGCAGCTGAAGGTTTGAGAATATCCTATAGAAGCTCACATGTAGAGGGCATAGTATCCCTTGAGTCCTCATTTTCGTTTTCCAGCATACCAATACCATTGCCAGTTTATTGAGAACCAGCTATGGTCTAGGAATCTAAAAGCATGAGACATGATTGTAAATCAAGGAACTAAGATCATTAGCTTATAAGTTAACTCTGTCAAATATCATTTTGCATAATAGAGAGTCACAGAATCATTTAAGTTGGAAAAGACCTCTAAGATCACTGAGTCCAACCTTTGACTGATCACCACCTTGTCAACTAGACCATGGCACTAAGTGCCACATCCAGTCATTCTTTGAAGACCTCTGGGGATGATGACTCCTCCTTGTCCCTGGGCAGCCTGTTCCAATGCTTAAAAACACTTTTCATGAAGAAATTCTTCCTAATATCTAATTTAAACCTCCCCTGGCACAACTTGAGGCCATTTCCTCTTGTCTTATCACTTGTTATTTGGGAGAAGAGACCAAACTGCACCTCACTACAGCCTCCTGTCAGGGAACTACAGAGACCAATAAGGTGACCCCTGAGCTTCCTTTTCTCCAGACTAAACAAACTCAACTCCTTCAGATGCTCCTCGTAGGACTTACTGTTATGATCCGTGGGCACGATGTTCATTGTAAATTCTCATCAGGCTGAACAAAGATACCAGGCCATGTGTCAGGGAACTCTTGTGCTTTTATTGTACAGTCGCTTTAACTCTGGCAACTAGCCCACTGTGTAGCCTCAAAAGTGTTGGCTAACAAGCTGTTAAATTCTCAATACAGACTGAAAAAAGTGGAGGCAAACAAGCCTTTAGATTTTGTACAGAACATTTCTACAAGTTCTCAACTCCCTCAACACCACTCCTCAAAGGTGGTGGATGACAAGATGCAACATACCACCAAAGGTGCTGACTAAGAAACCACAACCCACCAATACTCAAAGGTGTTGGCTAACAAGCCACAACACACTTCTACAAGCTCCCCACTCCCACAACAAAGTTCAGTACAGAGAATGGGGTAGAAAACCACAGCTGTGTTTTGAACAGTCAAAGCAATGAAGAGAAATAAAGACAGAAAAAGGAGAGAGAGAACAAAGAATATCACCAGTCCTTAAATCCCACATTCATCCTGCTGTGAGCATGGTCCACAGCTGGAGTGAAAGAGAAAGAGAGGAAAAAGAGAGCGAAGGATCCTAATCTGCTTCCTTTTATAGTTAAACTGGTGCACACCTCTTATGTAAACTCGATTATTTTGTGCTTTTTGTTCACCTATGCGCAATCAGCCCTTTCAGCCCTCCTCCAGCAAGTGGGATAGGGGGACAAAACTGAGCACAAGTCTCAAGGTTGAGCAGGAAGCTGGTTCAAGAGAGGACCGCTACACTTCCCTGGGATCTTCTCCTCTGATCACATTTTTACTGTTGTAACAAACAGAATGTTTGAATCAAAACATGCTTAGGTCTTGTCCTTCCCATTTACTCTCTAAACCATTCACCACCTTCATTGCCCTTCTCTGGACAAGCTCCAGCTCCAGCACCTCAATGTCTTTTTTGAAGTGAGAGTCCCAAAAGTGGACACAGTACTCAAGGTGTGGCCTCATGAGTGCCAAGTAAGGGGGGACAATCACTGCCCTGGTTCTGCTGGCTGCACTGTGTCTGATACAGGCCAGGACACCGTTGGCTTTCTTGGCCACCCGGACCCACTGCTGGCTCATGTTCAGCTGCTGTCGACCAGCAACCCCAGGTCCCTTCCTGCTGAGCAGCTTTCCAGCTGCTTTCCCCCAGCCTGTAGCTCTTAACGGGGTTGTTGTGACCCAAGTGCAGGACCCAGCACTTTGCCTTGTGGACCCTCATACTGCTGACCTCAGCCCACTGATCCCACACACTAAGGGGAGGCATGGATACGAAGTGTATTGGATCAGGTTGCACATTCCACGCAGACTCATTCACTCTTCTTCACTACCTTTAGCATTCCAGATGTTAATTATTATCAGGGTTAAAAAAATTTCTGTATTTCTATTTTTCAGTTTTCCAATTTTAACCTTGGGCTCTTTCGCTAGATTAAACTGACAATTTACAATAAGGTATTTCCTTGCTACGTTGTTTTAGCTGCTCAGGCTACTGAATAAACTTCTGATCAATAAAATAAATGGATTGATTTCTTATATTTGGGGTAGAAATTATGTTTCCACCACCAAATACTTGATATTGCAATTTTCTGCATCTATAATGGTATTAAAAATCTTGCCAAATATGGGCATCAGAACAAGACTGTTCCAGTATATTCTCACACAAGAATTGGTTTCCCCATAATACTTTTTAGCAGATGTGGAAAGTTTCCTTAGACTGTCTATTTTTCATGAGTTGGACATTAGTATTAGAAATGATAAATTATCCGATTCACTTACAGGGTACCAGGTAGCTCCTGTCTGCTACTTTTTGAATTATTTTAAGGTTGCTTATGTCATGGTTATTTCTGAGAGAAAAATAGGCTTGTCTTTGCACAGTAAACTGAGAGAAAGAACAATTTACCTCTTGGAATTTCACTTTGAACTGAAATAGGTTAAAAAGAAAGTAGATTTCAGTTCAATTTTTGTCATGAGGGAGTTTTTTAGAATTCTAAAATCATATTCAAAGCATTTCTTTTGTCATAATATGTAACTAAAGTTGTAAGCGTACATTCAGTTCTATCTTATTTCTTTTTCTCTTTTCCTTATTCTATACTCTAAATGTCATTCATCTAAATGGAAACTTCAGAAGAAGCTTATTAAAAATTTTATCAAAATGCAATACATGTTTCAGAAAAGAGATGGACTACATCTCTCTAGGAAGAGTATTCATCAGAAAGTTTTAAAATGAAAGACAGGTTTCTAATATCGTTCAAACATGTAAAACAAAGGTCTTCATAAAAGGAAATGTGTGCATATGAACTCTTTCCCTTTAAAAATATCCTCAAATTTTGAATAATTGCAATAAATATAAAACATGATCCATAAAACAGTAGAAATTTTCCCTTTTAAAAAGTAAATATTTTTCACTGCACTGCAATATTTTGCACCAAAGAGCAAACTCAAATATTGCCAAAAAGACATACAGTGAAATACAGTTTACATGAGAAAAAAAATAGCAGTGAGTATGACAAATAATTAATGTAATGAAGTCTCTTACCATACTTCTCCAATAATTCTGCCAACACCACACATGTATTTTGAAGTTAACTAGAAGTGGCACAAACGAGTTGTGTTCAGTGTTAAAATATCGCTTGAACCATTAGATTTGTCTTTATTCTTCCACATCTATACCTAAAGGAATCATTGTTTGATTGACTAGCCATTTAATGATGGTTTGGGGTAAGCTCGCTCTGAAGCAGAGCCAGCCCAGCAAATCTGATGTGGTACTCCCCTCCTAAACCTCATCACCAAACTGCCTGTAGGCATCCAGGGATGGAAAGTAAGTGTACAGCAGGGCATACAAACACAGCATGAAAAATATTTAATTACTTCTGTTTTTCACCTTTATGGACCAGAAATGTAAAGCAGAGGATGATTTATACAACAGAAATAATCAGTAGCAAAGAAACTGCTATGATGTTTCTCGTACTTATTATTTCATTTAATAAAGATGAGTATGTGATTCAGCTACATGCTAGACACATGAGGTAAGAAAGAAAAATGATGTAATAAAAGCCAAGGAGAACAGGCAAAAGAAAGAAGATGTGCAGTTTCAAAAGTATCCCTTCTTACATGAAGATACTCTACTAGGGATGGTGATCATGGCCTATATTCACCACATTCAGAAAGTTGTAAACTCACTGCCTTTGGTTAAAATGCAAATCTAATAAAAATTATTGACAGTAATTATTTAAATATAGGAGGAGAAATTTTAAAAAAACATAGTTCCAAATAACACTCTGCTCTAATTTGGACCAGTGAAGATATCATCCACTAATTTCATTTTGCATTTTAAACAAGAGAAAAAAGGAAAGGACAGGACTGGGCAAGAGAGAAGAAGGGATAAGAATGGGCAAAAGAGAAGAATATAAAAACACAGACGTGTGAGTCTGGCTCAGCTTTCAAGACCTGTTTAATTGATGATAGAATCTATCTCTGAATTTAGCATATTTATGAGATAGGAGTTTTGATTTAAGGAAAGGTAGATGCAAAAACTGCATGCACAAACACTGAAAACCCATCAGTAATTCCAGTGCAAAGCAAAAACTGAAAATATTTTATTTTTCTGTAATGTGTTTTAGGTTTTAATAGGAGCATCATATAAATGTATGAGCTACGGGCTGTTTTACCATTTTGAAATAGAAGTCTGATTATAAATAGTGGAAAATCTCATAACAGTAGCTTGCAACATTCTTTAAAAATGGATGTAAAGGTATCAAATGCCACTGCACCTTGCTAATAAGTCATTCATACTCTAAGGGTAAGTTCAGGTATAGAATTCAAGCTCTCTGCCTGAATATTAAATAGTTGTTAAACAGACATTTATAGACAAAGGAAATTCACCATGTGTTTCTGAATTGCCCAGCATTATATTAATATTCAATTGGTGAGTTGCTGTGTAGAAAGACTTGCTAGAGGCTTAAAATGCTAAATGCATGTCTCAATTTACTGTAGCTGCATACTAAAAGCATTGGTCTGCCATACATTAGAAAAAAAAGTTTAATAGTTGTTGTAATGTAGAAGTTCAAATGCAAGGTACTTGGTTTGAGTTCTTAGAATTAATTGAAGTCATAAGCACACTAAAGGAGGGTAAAAATCCTGTGCTTACATGAATATATAGTACTTCTTAAAATTATATCTCTTCTAGGCTTGTACTAATCAGTACTTTAAAGGATATCTGTTAGAGTTGAGTGAATTGTTCAGGTTGCGTTAAAACTTATTTAAACATTTTGCCATTACTTGCACTTTTTGAACCACACATGGTAACATTGAAATATTCTTGGCTACAGATTTCTTCTTGTTCTACTTAGGGAAAACAGAAGAAAACTACAGTCTTCTAACTATGCTGAGTCCATCCACGTGAATTTAATGAGATCATATGATCTCAAAAGATGCTCAGGGCAACCATAGGCAAACATATCCCCTGTGACGCCAAAAGAGCACAACTATGAACTGGGAAGCATACCTAAATTTCATGCAAGTCATATGCAAATCACAAGCAAAGTCTGAATAACCTAGTTAATAATCAACATTATCATTGCAGGCTGTCATCATGTAAGGGTTTCATACCACAGTAATGTTAGTGACGAGGTTATTACCATCCATGCCAGTCTAATTGATTCAGAAGTTTACAGCACACTCATCAGTGCATTGCACAATTCTATTCAAATATTAAGGAAGGCTTTAACAAATTTATTTTCTTCCAAGAAAAAAAGAATGCAAAAGCCTGAACAAAACTAGCATTTTATTTCTTCAGAGGTAGCTTGCCTCTTTCTCTGTAGTCCTATTTTAAAAGAAGCATATAGCTATATTGCCCGAGGAAGCATCAAGAAAAGATATTATTCTCTCACAAAGGCATGGTTTCCTCCCTATTCTCTCATTACTCCCAGAGGTTAGCAATTTGTTACTAGCTCTGAACAATGCCAAATGCTGTCTCAGCAACACTGAACACCACATGGAACTTGGCGGGAAGGAGAGAGGAAAAATCACGGTTCCAGTTTTCCTTTGGTCCAGTTTCCTTACAGATGCAGAGACTAAGCAAGTTCTAACTGTGCCCTTGCTCTGCTCAGATTAATTGCTGCAGCAAAGAGGCTGGGAAGACAGTTCGAAGTTTTATTTCTCAACATAAATAAGGATAATAGTCTGAGATTCAGAATTATTATCAGTTTGTAGATATTGAATTATTAATTCTCTAGACATGTGGGATAAAGCCTATAGCACAGAATTCTTCTACCTGAATTCACATTACTTTTATATTTTTTGAAATTTCTCTAAATCAGAAAAATCTTTATTTGTAGTCACTTGTTTGGAGAATATGACTGATTCATTTCCTTTCCCTTCCCTTCCCTTCCCTTCCCTTCCCTTCCCTTCCCTTCCCTTCCCTTCC
>VYXC01007327.1:0-21537 GCA_013397175.1 Platysteira castanea | reverse complement strand
CTTCCCTTCCCAAACCTTCCCTTCCCAAACCTTCCCTTCCCAAACCTTCCCAAACCTTCCCAAACCTTCCCAAACCTTCCCTTCCCAAACCTTCCCTTCCCAAACCTTCCCAAACCTTCCCAAACCTTCCCTTCCCTTCCCAAATACTTACCACACTAAGTTTTAGAAAGCATAACTTTTAAGTCCAGTATTCCCTTTTTACAAAAAGTGTTTAAGACCATTAGACTGTTCTAAGGAGAGCATATAAAAACAGGGCTGTGGTCTAGGCTGTAGAAATGTTTCAGTGGAGCAACACTGTCAATTTTCAGTCCAGGTTTTAGTGACAACTGATTAAACCATGACAAAATATCCTTCTTCTAAAACAGCACTGCCTGGACATATTTTTTATGATTAATGCAGTGAAGTGTGTGCTGCAAGATGCCAAATTCAGTTGTGCACATTCAGAGAACTATCATTACTGTAATATATTAAAAGGTTTAAGTTGCAACTGAAGAATGGCTGTGAGTTACAAAGGAAAGGAGCTCTTAGAAGTCTTTTATACAAACAGGAGAACTAAATGCTGTTTCTGAAAGATGTTCCTTTGAGCTGTGCTAAACATAGGTCTGTGCACCAGGGTATATTGCACAGAAGTTCCATAGACAAGCAGCTGTGGCAGCAGACTTCAGAGGAATTCAGTTCCCTTTTTCTTCACAGCTGTAATGTCAAAGACTTGTCAGCTTAAAAACTTTTCAAAATAACATAGTAGCAGTAATTAAAGAACATTTAGAAGTTTTATTTTTGTCCATTTGCCGTTCCTATACTATCACTAATATAGGCAAACACATCAGATTTAAAACAGAATTCTTTTAAAATAAGGAATTACAAATATTAATAATATTTTTTAAATTCTCTGATATGAATCAGAATATTTCTGTCCCATTTCAATAGTTGTAGGGAAAAACACATAAATCATAATTTATGCTGACAACCGGACAACAGCCTTTGAACAGGTTAGTTTTATAAAACCCTTAAAACATTGCTGAACCTTGTTGCACGTAGGTCTCAACACATTCTGTTCCTAAAGGCTTAATTTTCTCCTAAGCACAGTTTTTCTACAAGCAATTTTAGACAGGCCTGAAAAATGAAACAAAACTCAATTTTATTATTTATCCTGTGTTCTCAATGGCCTCTGTACCTTCTGTTATGTTTAAACAACACTCTTTAAACAACAATCTGGTGTCTGGGATGGAGCTAATTTTCTTTATAGTAGCCTGTATGGTGCAGTGTTTTGGATTTGCAACTAAAACAGTGTTGGTAACATCTATTTTTTCACTGTTGCTGGGCATTATAACATCAAGGTTTTCTCTGTTTCTCAGTCTGCCTCTATAACAAGTGAATAGGCCAAGAGTGGGCAAGAAGCTGGAAAGGGGCACTGGAGGGGCATCTTACCCTAAACAGCCAAAGGGATATTCTAGGCCATGTGATGTCAATACTCAGTAATGAAAAAAAAAAAAGGAAGCAGAGAGGATTCAATGTACTTGTTTTTCACAGACTGACTGTACACCAGTCTGCTAATGGAGATAGTTATTGCCTTTGCATCACTTCTGTGTTTTGGTTTTGTTTTGTTGGTGGGTTTGGTTGTTTTGGGGTTTTTTTTGCAGGGGGAGGAATATTTCTCTCTTTTGCTTACCAAACTGTCTTTATCTCAACTCATGAGTTTTCCTGGTTTTCTTGGTTTCCTATTCACTTCTCAGTGCATTTGTGGGGGAAGCGAGTGAGTGGCAGTGTGGGTGCTTAGCTGCTGTCCAGAGTCAGCCTTGAAGCATTTGTCAGGGTTGCAAGCACGTGACTGGACTGCTGACCTGACCTAGGGCTGAAGTTAAGTGAGCAGAATGTGATAAACTACTGAAGAAACGGCCAGACATGACAAATAACAGTCTGAGAAGCAGTCAGGTGTTAAAGACAGTGCCACGAAGCAGAGATGCAGCTCACAAGTGTTTAAGGACAGAAACAGGAAAAGGGCTGAGCCTCACAGATCCCTTCAGGGAGCACTGAGTCCCACTGGGAGTGTGTTTGCTCAAGGCCAGCACCGCCAGGATAACTGTGACAGTAATGCTGTGCACCACTGTCACCCATGTGGCGATAGCAAAAATTCTAAATGGGGTATGGATATAGTGGCGAGGGGACTGAAGGACAAAAAATACATCAGGGCAGGTTATGAAGGTGCAAGAGTGTTAAAAAAACGGTCAAGAACCAGAAAAAAAAGTAACCATTTATATAAATCATGTCATCATCATTGGTGCTGTCCAGGCTGCTTGACAGGCAGCCCTTTGTGTGTTTGATGACACAGGCTGTGATGGGCTGAACACTTAGGAACGTAATGTGACGCCTATAAAGGAAGAAGGCCCAGTGGAGATGGGCAAGGGTGATGTACCCATGAAGCTTAGAAAAAAACTCAAAGAAGATAACTTTATCTCAAAACAAAGAGGGAGGTTGGCCTTTGCTTTAGCAAATAGCTATCAAGGTGAGTGTTTCAGCTGGTGTAAATGTTTCTCCTTTAGTTCATTAAATGAGTGTGAAGTATGATCGTCCCTCATCAATATTATGGAGAAAACTCCATGTCTCCTGACTGCAAAATCGAGTCAGACACCTGCATTCTCATCAGAACATTGTTCTGCCCCAGGCTTTGCTGGTCAGATCAGGGTTGCTCACCAGGGACGTCCAAACAGCCCCACTCACAGGCTTTACTTCACCTTATAGTTAGGTTTTTTCTGCTATTTCCTTCTCAAGGATAAATAATTCTCCTCCATTAAACTCTTCTGCCATTTACTCCAGTTTTAGTGATTTTACATATTTGGCTTAATTTTGGCCTTAGACACCAAACCCTTGGTGAGCCAGCAGCACCTGTTCCACTATTTTTTTGGCTTCTTTTGCTTATATTCAGCTCTGTATTATCACAACTTCCACAATTTCTGCCTTTCTTGTCTTAGTAGCTTAGGCCCTGGTCAGGTGGTGCAGCTACTTTTCCACTTACGTTTTCTGCAGGATCCAGAAAATGGTCTTTTCGAAACCCTAAGATGGAGCCCTGTGGAACTCCACTAGAGACATGTCACCAGTCTGATGTCACCCCATTCACTGTAACCCTTTGTGCTCAAGCTGTGAGCCCGTTGCTCACCCATAACATGATGTGTTTATCCAATTGTGTGCTGGGCATTTGAATGTAAAGAACGGTGAAGTGTGCTTTGCTGGATACTGGCAGGCACATTCAGATGGTATTTTCCATAGTTCTAGTACATTTCAAGAGTCTTATATATCTAGCTCCTTAACACAGTGTTTTTTATTTGACTAGATGACCTATTGAAGAGGAAATCCCTGCTACCACTTTGAAATTGTGTCACATTGCTGTGAAACAGCAATTCAGACTATAAAGCAGTAAGGAAAAAGCACTGAAAGCTTAATATTGTGCAAGTTTAAATTTAAAAATCTGTTTGTTTTTATTTGTAGCAGTTTCTAATTAAAACTTCAGGTCAAAATTCCATTGGTCTATAAGTAACTATAAATAACAATTTTTCCTTAGACTTTTTCTGAAAAGTGTTCCCCTTCAAAAATAACAAAAATATCATCTGTCATTCACAGAAAGATGCACTGGTTGGAAGGTGAAAAATTACTTGTTTAGTTTTTTTCTTTGCTATTAGTTTTATGTTCTGTCTTTTTAAAGCCTGTTTTGTTTTGTTTTCTTTACATAAATTTGCAAGGTTGATGAAGCAATTAACCAGATAGGACAGAGGCTAATTTCTCTGAATTACTCCTGAGAGATCGCAGAACCTTGTAAAATCAGCTATAAACTGAAAAATCAGCTTTCATGAGCTGAGAGTGAGTTTTGAAAAATCACTGGAAATTAGTCCTGAAATAATATTAGCGTAGTAGGACAATAAAAATAATCTGAGAAGTAAACTGAAACTCCAGGGAAATGAACATAGGTTTTTTTTTCTTTTGTGGAGGCTACTTATGTGGGATATTATCAACTTCTTCTTGCGAGGAATTGCAACTATAAGAAAAAACTGAGCTGTTGCTCAGACAGTGCAGTGATAGTGATGACTGTGTAATTTTTTTTTTCCGAAAGAAAGCAGCTACAGGGAAGAGTTTCTGTAACGAGCTTCTCATTCATTAGCTGAGGTAAGAAGTTTTCCTGGGACTGTGGCTTCTTCTTTTTCTCCTGGAACTGTTCAGCTTTGCTCTGGTCTGGAGCACCATCAGCGGGAGGCCCCACACCATGGCCCAGAGGAGCCCAGGCCACACCCCAGCTCCAGAGAGAGCAAAGCCACACCCACAGAAAAGACTCTGAATCTACCAGGTCTTCTCCATAGTGAGAGGTTTTATTATCTAACATGATTCATTTTCTTCTGTGTGCACCCTGCTTGTTAAATAAACAGGTTTTTTTCTTCACTTTCCTCCAAGAAATTTCTTTCTGAACCTGTGGGGGAGGGGCTGCCAAAACTTGCCTTCCATTAGAAGAGATGTTCATCTCAGGATGTTTCCTCCTTAATTTGTCTCAAACCACAGCAAAAATTTAACAACTTCTATCTGTAGCCACTGAAACTAAGATAAGTAAGAGAGAATGTTAGTTGAGCAAATAATATATGACTTTTGTGTTAAACAACTCATTATCACAGACCAAATATGTCAAAGAGCTTATTAAAATATTGCTCAAGAAGGCATACTAATAAACACAAATATTTAGCCAAAATCTTTTTGGAAGATTTGGATGGAATTTTACCTTTTCTGCATCACAAATTGGAACAAAAATGTAAAATGTCAGGTTTTTTTGAAAAAAAACCCGTGTTATGTATTACATTCTGTCTTGATAAAACATTTTTGTTTGGTAAATGACACTGTCTGTGGCGTGCCCTTGGGCTGAGAGGACACAGTGTCCTTCCTGCAGACGTCCCCGTGGGCGTCTCGGCAGGGAATCTGCAAAAGGTGGGCTCGTGGGCTGGCTCCTTGTGGGAGGAAGCACATCCAGACCAGCCCTTTGAGGTGACTGGCATTGTCCGGGAGCAACGAAGTAGAGAGGGGCCTCTTGTGTGGGCTCCAGCAGGTTTATTGCTCTGCAGGGTCCAGGGACAAAAGGTCAGGAGCAAGGGTGTGCAAGGGGTTTTACATGGGGGTGGAATAGGGCAGAGATAAGGGAAACAGCCGATGGAGTACAGGTAAAGGGGAGGACACAACTGTTATACAACCAATAGGGAAAACAGGGAGGCAGGAGCTACAACTGGGAATCAACAAGGGATCGAATTAAACAGAAACTTCTAGATTAGGTGGAAGCGGCTTGGACCTCAGATCTGCCCATGGATCCTCCCTCAGATCCTCCTTCATCTGGCAATTGGATGGCCATGGTCTCATATATGTCTGAATGCCACAGCCCAGCAGTGGGCTGGGCCACTGCAACAGGTAAAGTCAAAAAATCTTCTACAGATAAGAAAAAAAAGTTTTATTTCTGTAGCATCATTTAGAATATATTATACAGTAGTCTAAATCACAGTGCAAATATTATTGAGTCATAAAGTCATAGATATTAAAAGATGTCCAGCACCAGTCCCAATACTGATTCTTGATGAACACCATTCATCACTGCTCCGCGCTTGGATATTGAGCTATTGACCACAATTCTGTGAGTGCAACCCATCATCCAATTCCTTGTCCACTGAGTGGTCCATCTGTTAAATCCATGTCTGTCCAATTTAGAGACAAGGACGTCACACAGGACAATGCTCTCAAATGCTCTGTACAAGTCCAGGGAGATGATATCAGTTGCTCTTCCCTTATCCACCAACACTGTAATCCCATTATAGAAGAGTCCAAATTTGTCAGGCATGATTTGCCCTGAGTGAAGCCATTTTGGCTGTCAAAAATCACCTCCAGATTTTCCATGTGCCTTAGTATAATTTCAAAGAGGATGTGCTCTGTGACCTTGCCAGGCACAGAGGTGAGACCGTGGTTCCCCAAATCTCACTTTTTAGAAATAGTGGTTATTTTTATAGTGTTTATGCTTCCCATTTTCCAATATGAAGTGTTTTGACACTATTGAGTCTGTTACAAAGCTTCTGCCTATTTGTTTCGCAGTTTGGAGGTGTGGGAGAGAATCTGTCAGAGTACAATATAATAGTGAGAAAATAACTGTCCTAAAAAAGGTATCCGATAACAAATACTTTTATCAAAAGTATTAAACTGTGACATGGCAACTTCTATCAAAGTTATCAAAATAGAAGTGCAGGTGTTTAGCATTATCAAGTGTTGATATTAATAGCTAAAAGTGATCTTTTAGGCATTTATTAAACACTTCTGTTATAATTAAGGAGAAGGAAATTGGGTAAATTTGGAAAAGTAAAGGTGTATAGTGATACAGTAGGAAATGTCACCACTTAAATAAAAGTCCTTTCTCTTCTCAACCTAGACAATAAAATATAGTAATGAAGCTTCACAGAAAGGAGAAAAAAAAAAAAAACTGTGCAGTTTCAACAATTATGTTATCCAAATCACTGCAGACGAACTACAGATCATCACTTTATTTTAATTTTTTAACTTAACTATGACAGTTCATGTGAGGAGAGTGGCCAGTGCAGTGGAGCAAGAAAAGAAGCAGTGCTTGTTTTAGTCGTATCTGAAGAGCCAAATCAAAGACAAAAATCTAAATCAGTGAAATCATTCAGTCTCCCTTAAAAACTTGAGTCACCAGTACTTAGATGAGTCATCATCATTCATAACATTAATATAGCATCATAGATGTGCATAGCACTTACAGTGTTCATTTAGAAAAATATGATTTCATCATCATCATGCTCCTAGTTTCACAACATCAAAAGTGTCTGCATTCTAATCGACCTTGACCAGATAAATTAATAGAATATTTCTCAGAAGTGTTAAGAAGACACAATTCCTTTTGGTCGATAATAAAACTTCTAAGAAAGCAGAAGTACCTGTGCTATCAGCAAAATATTTCTGGAAAGTAAAAAAAAGCCAACAAAGCCCAACTTTACAATCCAGTTACAGACAGAAGTATTGTTCTAACAGAAGAGAGAAAATTTATTATCAACAGTGACCTATGTCTACGTATGATCCTTTCCACATGTGTTTTTGAAAGCCATATACTGAACATAAGTGAAAACAAAATTATTTTCAATTAAAAATACAGATAAACTTGGTTGAACACATATGGGTGAAATTTTAACTTATATCTTGTGTGAAAAGAATAGGAAATGTAAAAATTGACGTGTACCTTTTGTTAATGCACTCTACTACTAGGTAGTCCACCTGACTCTATAGGAGGCTGGTCACAAGGTAGCTAAGACTGCTGTCTGTTTAATGGGTAGATAACCTTCCTCCAGACAGAAGTAATAACAATCTGAAAAATATTCTTAGTGAAGAGTATTACAGTTATAATAAATAAAGAGATTTTCTAAGAAGCACTAATTTAAAAACTACAGAAAGGTCATTAAGATACTACAATGTCAATTGCAAAAGTGAAAGCAGTGTGTCACATTAAAAACACGGGCAGATAGAAGAAATTCACCTTAAAAAAATGCAAATTGATATAGCTGATTAAAAAAATTCTGAAACCAAAGCAATAACTGTACTATCTCAACAGGCAACCCTGTAAGAATTTTCTTTTCCTTCAAAAAATAAGGATTTTTTTCATCAAAGGTGCCTTCAATTGATATTCCAGAGGAGCATTGAGACTAGCTGTGCTCTCAGTTCTGCTGACTGACACTTATATGTTTGACAAGGCATTGATTCTGGTAATTCCTTTTCACCCCAGAGACAGTCATAGACAGATATCACTGTGCTTGGGAATGATGTTCCAGTCTAGGAATTCACCAGAAGATGTTGGTCTGACAGTGAGACCTGAGGCACATACTTTGTGAAGAAGGAAAGGGAAACATTTTCAAAATAGTTTATTCCCACTGAGTTTCTAAAACATAGACTTTAAAAATTTAGAATTCTTTGTTGTTTTAGGAGCTAATGTTAAAAGAGGAGGTGACAGAAGCTCTGGCTAAAAACATTGACTGATTTGGAACCCAGTTACAGATGTACTAACAGATGATCTGGACCCTCTGTCCAGTAATTCCTTTTCTTTCCTGAATTGGACTCCCCAGAACTGGAAACAGTGCTTCAGATGCAGTCTCACCAGGGCAGAGTAGAGGGGGACTGTAACCTCCCTCAACCTTCTGGCCACGCTCTCCCTAATGCACTCCAACACTCAGGCACAGAGCTTCCTGCTGCTGCTGCCGTCTACCTCACTGACTGGGTTTGTTCCACTGAATGCTTTTTATTCTCTGTAATCAGAAATGTCAGCTAGATTACTCTTCCTGTTCATGTTAGTGATATGCTTGGGTTTTGCAAGGCTGATACTTTAAAAAATCTTTGATCGATTAACTTTAATGTGAAAGGTAATAGATGATATACCAGACTTCAAGTACCTAAAGGATGTCTACGAGAAAGATGGAGAGGCACTTTTGACAATGGCATATAGAGATCAGACAAGGGGGGATGGCTTCAAACTGAAAAAGAGTAAGTTTAGATTAGATGTTAGGAAGAAATTCTCTGCTGTGAGAGTGGTGAAGCACTGGAAGAGGTTTCCCACAGAGGTTGTGGAGTCTCCTTTCCTGAAGACGTCAAAAGTCCTCTGGACAAAATCCTGAGTAATGCACTCCGGGGGGCCCTACCTGAGCAGGTTCTGTGGTTCTGTGACCATAATTTTCAATTAGCAAACAACTTCATCAATTTGCAACTAAAAGTACTGTTACTGTTTATTTATCCATGTATTTTGAACTTACCATTAAATCACTTTGTAGTCAACATATTGAATCCAATCCATTCATTCTGCAGAAAGATGGGAAATTCACATATATATATATATCTAGTTTTACTCAATACAGTTATGACATTGATTGTAAATTTTCAAATTTTATGGGAGTTTACTTCTATTTCAGTAGGTGAATTTCACTTCTACTAGGAAGAATGAGTAGGATTAAGAAAATCTTGTAGGTAGTTTGCGTTCAGCTCAGTACAGTGACACACAGGATGCAAACTTCTAACTCCATTAATCACTTCAAAACAAAACATCTATCTGCAGGTAGCAAGTACCATGTCTATAATTAACTTTGAAGTCGATTCACATAATTTTTAATATTCCTTTGGTCATGTAAGCTACATCTCTTGTAAACTCAGGCAATTTTCTTAAGACTCTTTTAGCTCCCAGTTAAAGCAAAAGACTTCTGTTGATACAGCATTCCAGACAGCAATTCAAGTTAGCTCCCTTTACAAGCAGCAACAACAAACTATCTCTCTTTGTTGCATTTTCAGATACAATTGCACTTAGAAACGCCCCTAACTAACTACTGTTAATGGCAGTAATATTTTGAGACATATTTGTGGATGGCAGAGAAAGGACAGCAGCCTTCTGCTTTTTGTCCGTGTGATTAAGCCTGGAGGCCCAAGTGAACCGTTAGCTTTATTTGTATAGGAGGGCAGGCAAATGAAAGAAATCTTAAAAAAATGTGTGTCATGAATATAACAATACACTTTTTGGCACATTGAATCTCTTTTTCTATTGCTACATATATCCTGTATATGGGTGGATTTGCCTTACATCACACATGATTTTCAGATAAACCTTTGGATTTTATCACTGCTGTCACAAAGAAGTATTTGTTCCCAAAAATATCACCTAGAAGTAAACTTCAGATTTATGTATCTTATAATCTTGGCTGCATTCTGTGCTATTGCATGGCTAAAAGAGGAGGAAAAAGAGAATAAAAATGTCAGAGCCCTAGTGTGAGACCAGGCTCTTGAGAGCTTTCTTAGGTCTTCAAGTTTAGACATAGTGAATGTGGTTAGAGAACAAATCAGCCATGTATATTCAACATCATTCAGCTATTTTAAATCTGGAAGAACTAGAGTTGGCCAAAACATGGTCAGTGTCTGCATTTTCAGGTATGGGTCACAGAAGATTGACATATTACTTCACCAAAATCCTGTACAGAAATGTAAACTCCTCAGGAACTGGTCAAACACAAGTTTTGAGGTAGAAAAATTGGCAAGTGGATGATTAATCATCCCATGACCCTGAGAAAAGTATAGAAACACAGAGATAAAAAAGAAAAAAGGGAATAAATGAAATAAAGGGGGGGAAAAGAAAAAGAGAATAAATTAAATAATGAAAAATATCAGACTTGTAGTCCCTAAAGTTTCGATTCACCACACATGATGCGGAGGAGTCTATAACAAAGAAGGATCTCTGTGTCATTTCAGTGTTATACATTAACTTTATGCACAGAACTATCTCTAAATATGCATCCAGAAGCCACAGTCAGTGATTCCTTGCCTTTTAATTTTACCATATAAGCAATGCTGTGAATTTGGTTTTTTAAGGCAGAAGTATCCATGCCCTATAAATTTAACTAACTCATTTTGTATTGGGTTGTTTGTTATCTGACCTGATGCAGATGTGAACTGAGAGTAAAAGACTCAATGCATTTTCAGGGCTCTGTGCAAAAATGAGTTTTCTCTTTGACCCAGTGCTTCAGAAGCAAACACATATCACCGTATTATCCCTTTGGCACTGAGAAAAGAATACTACATTGAGCATTCCTATTATATTCAAAGTAGGTAAAATAAATTCCACCTTTCAGGAAAACTATTAATTGAAGAAAATGAGAGTATATTGATCATTCTTTAGTTTAGAAAAAATAGTACTAGAATTCTCTGTACATTTTACAAAAAAAAAAAAAAATCTAGCAGGAAAGTCACACTGCAAAGAAATTAAAATATATTTGAAGTCAAGTAATTAAATTCCTGTGAACTGGTTATAAAAAGAGTATCCAGCAAATTTCCCCTCATGATTAATATTTGTACATGGAAATAAAATTAGTAAGATATGTGTAGAATATCTGGAAATATTAGGCAGAGGGTGTTTTTTCTGACTAGCTATTTCCCTAGAGTTCAGTGTGAGCCTTATTACCTTCATTAAAATTGTTAGGTTCTAGTTAAACTACTTGAAATTCACTTCCTTAAAACCCTCCCATTTATTTTCCCAAATAACATGTTTATGCCAAAAATATAATCTTGATGGGTTATTTAATTTTTTCCCCACAAATTGTACCTCTTTACGAAAAAACCAAAAAATCAGGTATTATACTAGATGTTGTATTCTAGATGATTTAGAAAATAGTTTCTGTGGTGTACTCTATGATTTACTGACTCAGAGTTTGAAATTCTTGCAAGTCACATATCCATATTATGTTTACAAATTAAATTAATAACATTCCCTAGAATTATAATGAGAATCTCTTAGTAGCATATTGCATTATAATTAGCTGTTTGTAATTGAATCTGAAGGAAAAACAAAAAAAAAATCCATTGCACAGATTTAAATGAAACTAATCTGATCTATAAATGAATTAGAAATCATTGTGAAGTTTAAGTAGCCATAGCCAGTTGTTTTTTCATCAGTTATGTGAATAAGTAGTTAAAAAATTTAAAATCTATCACTCTTCAAAGAATTCATTCTCATTGTCCAATAATATTAGCTTAGTTTTTACCTTAAATACTATTTTTAGCATGTTAATGATTTTAGTTAAAAACTTGTATTTACAAATACAAAAATATCAACCAATATGAAAACCCATCATCTCTACCAGTTAATCATATTTCCCTTGTTTGTTTCCATATGAATAATTCATTAATTATAGCACACATTCCTGTGGCAGTTTTGGTTCCAGTGGATCCTCATCTTTACAAAATTTTTTGAAATTCTTAACCTACTTCATCTCAGTAACACCATACAAATGTATTGATGTCAAATCATATTAAATCACAGTAGGCAAATTCATAATCATATTATGTCATCAGCTAATGTGTTTATTTAAAATAGCTTCAGTTTGCAATTTGTCAGTTGAGGGTTTACACGACTTCTTTGTGGAGCAGGAGTTTGACATTGAATTATGCTTTTACATTATGTAGTCGTGTAAAATGCTCAGAGCATCTCTCTCCATTTCAGGCAACTGCCCATGATATATCTATTGACACTGACATTCTAATACAGCTCATTCCTGCCAGACATTTTAATCCTCTCTGCCTGAATTGAAAAAACACTTAAAAAGAGTATTCATCTTCATGCTGGCTCATACTACAATTATTACAAGGGTGAGAACTTCTAACAGCGAGCTGCAGCCTGAGCATTGTGTGTTAGTCATCAGCTTTAATCAGTGTTTTGGAGCTTCACTGCTGATGGAAGGGATGGGAAGCAATTATATAGCACCACTGAGGTGGTGTTCCAGGTTGATCATGGTTTTGATTATTTTTCTTCTTTTGCTCTAGAAACGAGTAAGTTTTATGATATCTAATTTCCTTTTACATTGTCATAACTGCTCTTTTCTCCTTCAGTTATAAGCTGTCAATAACAGTGCCTTAGTTATTTAATGCATTATGTGAAATATATGTATAAGATGTAGAAGACAGGTACTTACTTCAAAAGGGTGAGGACATTTTTCTTTCTTTGTAAGGTCACCCATATCCATCTCCTGAGGGCTGCTCTCAATCCATTCTCTGTCTCTCTCTGCATTTGTGTTTCAGATTGTCCCAGCTCAGGATCTTGCACTTGGCCTTGTTGAACATAATGAGGTTTGCACAGGCCCATCTCTCAAGCCCGTCCAGGCCCCTCTGGATGGCATCCCTTCTCTCCATCATGCTGACCACGCCCCTCAGCTTGGTGTTGTCAGCAAACTTGCTGAGGGTGCACTGTATCCCACTACTGCAGTGTGTGGGGTCAATGGACCGATGCCACGTTTTTCCCACAGTATCCCTCGTGGAGACGCTTTGGCGGTGCCCCGCCAGCACCCAGGCATGCACAGTCTCACCCTTGCAAGTGGGAGCAAGCAGCCACTCACACACAGTCTCTGTGTGCTCTGGAGACGAAAAGGCAGGAGGGATCTTTGTGTGCAATTCCGAGGCGTTTATTGGGTCAGAGACAGACCCAATAAACGGACCCAGAACAAACGCACTCGAAGGGGAACGGAGGCAAAGAACCAAGAACGATCGCACACACATGGCTTTACCCTGATGGGTTCCAAGGGTGGGCAGAGCATCAGTAACCAATAATCTGAGGGCTGGGGGTAGAGGCAAGGTTGAGTGACACAACACGGGCCAATGGAAGAGGGGAGGGGAGGGGGGAGAGGACCAGGGGCCAGTGGGGTCCCAGTGAAGGGAGAACTTTCTGGCACAGTGCTGTGGGGAGAGACCATTTCATAGCAACATAGGGGCTGTAATGTGGACTTAGCCACTGCAACATTCCACTTTACAAGTCACCAACAAAGATGTTAGACAGCAACTGTGCAGTACCAACCCTTGAGGAATGCCACCAGAACACACTTAAGTGCTCTTCTTTGTTCTACAATTTTAGGATGTGGCTATCCTGTCCTTATTGTTTTGGTTCATGTTTTGTATGACATGTATTGATCAGATGGGGTTTTAGTTTTCTTTGCAGTGTATTCTGCAGTCTTATAGTTTCAAACACCCTTTTCCCCTTTTAAGTTATTTATTTTTCCAGAAAATTGTTGACAAGCACACCATGAAGTGTCTGAGATGTACTGTGGGTTTTGGTTCCGTGAAATCCCTCTTTCCCACCCCACTCCTGCCCATATGAGTGAGTGAAAAGGTAGGCATGGCTTCTGTGATGAACTTCACCTTGTCAAGAGGAGAAATGAAATTTCTAAATGTACCACAACAGATATATTATTGCTAGGTATCTAGGGTCAAGGGTGACCATTACTGAAGACTCAACCCTCAACGTTGCTAAAAAGTCATTTCAGTTTGGAGTACTGCATTGTCCCACCCATATCTCAACCAATAGATTTGGTTCAGACCAGTTCTTCAGACAGTATGACATTTCACTTCAACTGTCAAAAGTGAGTGCATATTGCTAAGAGACTTGAGGTGTAGTTTCTTTTCAGAATTAGATGTAGGGGTTTTCCTTGTAACCTAGAGGCTCTGGATGTTAGCCATGCTATGTCCCTCATAGCTGAGAGAAATCTCGTGGGAGAGAATCATAAAGAGACTTTAGGAGAAATTACCATTTCCAATATCTGTGCAATCTTTATAACTCGACTGTACTATCATATGTTTTATGTCTTTCTTTCTGTCCCCTAAGGTGTAAGGAAGGTGAATCTATTGTGAGAAGAAAAATCTCAAGATCAAGTATTAGATTAGAATCTATATTCTGCAGTTGCTTTGAAAAGATGAACAGGATTTACACATAAACATCTTTTGGGTTTCATGTTTTCTTTATGAAGGAATATAGGATTCAGAAGCAAGGCTTACAGGAAGTGATTTTTTCTTCAGAGCATATGTACATTTATAGTAAATCCAAGACACGAAAACAAATCAAAAAAGGGATTTTCTAAAGCATTACTTGATATAAATACTTTGGAAAAAATGTAAAGAAAATCAGTCTCAAAAATGGGATATGCTATTTTTAAAATTAAGCCACTCAAAATTGAAACCCATTATTTGCATAATTTTATCCGTATTTCCTTGATTTGAATGTAGTAAGAGTGAGGAATTTCAGCTCTATTTAAAAGAGATTTAGTTACTGACAGGATTCAAGTACAAAAAATGCAAGAATGCACAGACCATGGAAATGATGTAACAGAAAAATGAAAATGTTAAGAAAAGTGGTTTGTGTTAAGGACTTGGAACTAATTTTTAAAGAAGAGGTTAAGAAATAAGATAATAAATGAGAAAAAGACCAGGTGGAATATCATTTAAAATGGTAAAATTTTACTGTTTACATGCACCATATTAAAAACAAGTGAAAGTAATGAAATCTCACAAGAAAAAATCAGTTAGAAATAACAATATATACATTATTAGGACTATTATATCATTATATCAAAAAACCAGGGATAGATTTCAAACAACTGTATATTTGTTTCTGAAACAGAACCCATATAACTGAAAATATCACAAAAAACCAATAAGTATACACGTGTGTTTAAAAAAATACAACTTCACTTTAAAGATTCAATTTAGGCAATGACATTCAGTAGAGTATGATTGGATGGAGTAAAAAAAATGAATTAAATTTCCAAAGTTCATGTGTGTTAACAGATAATATAAGAAAAGTTTAATTATCATCCTTAATGTTTTTCTAATATGTACAGAATCTCCTTATGGCAGTTATGATTTTTTAAAAATTTTAGTTGAGGCATCAAATAAGCTTAATAAATTTGTGTGAAAATAAGAATAGCTGTTAGATTCCTATTTCATTTACACTAAAACTTCATGCTTCAGAGAGGTAATACTTGAGAGTTTCTTAGTTTTATCTTTGACTCTTGGATGTCTGGATCCGCTTTATGTAATCCTTGCTCTTCCACTCACTCTGCAGGTGTTCTATTCATAGTGGCAGACATTTTTCAAAAAAAGTGAAAGATTCATCAATTTGATTAGTAACTCTATAAATAATGTCTCAAAGAAGAAACAGTGAAGAAGAGGCAAAAATACCTAGAAATAAATTGACTAATTAGCATAGTATTCAGGTAATTGAGTTACTGTTAAATGAGACAATTTAGGCAATGGAAGCAAAATACTCTGTCCTGGACTCCACATTGCTGTAGTGAGCCTACCAGAAATTGGTTGGCTAGTTCTGATATTTCATACATCATTTTACTATGATGGTCCTCAGACTGGATTTGGTTTTTGTGCCTCTACACCCCTGGGCAGGAAACCATCATCATCACATGCCATGCCCTGGCCCTATCCCAGCTACCTCTCTTGCTTTTCTCCCATCAGCTTCATGTCTGACAGCCTTTCCATCCTTGTAGTTCGTTCTGTGAGGACTTCAAGTTATTTCATAAAATATGAAGAAAAAAAGTGAGAAAGACAGATTAGGGGCCATTTAATGAATTAATTCAGTATATATAAAAAACCCCAAATATTCTTATTTAATATTGGAAAACAATAAATACCATCACCTCCCATACTGATGAAACATTCATGAAGGAAAATAGCAACACTACCAGAACATGGAACTGAAGCTGTATCTTACAGGAAAAGTAAAACACACATTTCACTTACTGCTTTCCTGAATGCCTTTTCAACTGGTGTCTAATGGATGGTTATATATTTGAAAACAATACTATTCACCCTAAGCAAGAAATAAATCACTTCCTAGAATGGAAGTCTGTTCCTTTCAAGTATGGGTTATATTTTTAGTCAGAAAAAGATAAATTTTTAAAAAATTGATTATCTTATGAAATCCGGTTGTTGGGCCAAAAACATAATGAGATTTCATCTTTTATCTAGGTAGCAACATTAAGAGCTGATTCACGAATACTAATTTACAGATAATTTGATTTCTGATCCAAATACTGTCCCTAGTTCTACACTTGAGAAGATGCTGAATAAGACTGTAATTCAGCTAAAGATGCTATATACAGATAATCAAATACATTGACAAAATTTAATTGATGCAAAACTTCAATTAAACTTTCTAAGGTTAAAAAAGAAGTTCTTCATATATTTTAAAACTAACAGTTTACTTTTACCATATATACATAGAGTATGACTAAATTGCCCTACAAAAATGTAGGTTTTATACACCTTTCTTTGTATCCCTAAGGGTTGAATAATTTTGCACATTAATTTAAATTAAGTTTCATTATTGATACAACAAGCAATGAAGTTCCATTAAAAGTGAACTGTTAATACATCTCTCTGTATTTCTAATTTTACTTTCTGATACATTTCTGATGCAAAGCTATCATACATTTGCTAACCTTAGTGAGTGAAAATGTCATCAATTTAAACAATTTTGTTCAAATGAAGAACGGTAACTAGTAACTGCTGGATGAAATCAACTACTATTTTAAAATTTGGGGTCTATTTTTGAGGTATAATAATGTTTAATAACAATATCTACATAAAGTAAGTTTGAATAAATATCACTACTCTTTTGAAACAAATGGATTGGGTTTTGCATGTATGAAGTACATTTTTAAACTGTGAAGGTAAGAACCACAATTTTTATTTTATTCTTAAACTCATGTCCTTTTAGTACTTATTCCATAATGTCTATCCAAAGGAAGAGTGGGAGGGCAAGAACTTGGAAAAAAGGCACCTGGATGCCTCTTGGAGGAAAATGCCAAGTTATGACAAACCTCTCCAAATTCCACCAGCTGCTGCTGCTTCATTATGGGAATGCTCTTGTTCTAGGGAAGAGATGTTATATACCAACCATATCTGAAAAGGCTGAAGGAATAGAGAATACCCTGTCAAACAACATTTTGTAGCAATTCTTTTTTCCTAACCAATAAGTTAATTTTATAATTTCTACTCTTTTAAATTCAAATAATAAAAGAAACAAATCTGTCGTCTATGTATGCCAATACCATACATCAGTGAAAACCTCCATTTTGTTACAATACAGTTGGGAAAGTGTCATCACACAAGACCAGCTACAGAGCCTCCTAAGAGTAAATTCCAGTCAGAGTATAGATGAGATATTTTGGATGATAAATTGCAGTCAACCCCTTAAACCAAACTGTGATTCTTATTCTATGGATAAATATCCAGCCTTTGAGCTTATTATCTGACACTGCACATAGGAACAAGTCAGACAACACTACCAACACATTTTTAACTGAAAGACTTCAGAGGAATGAAATAAGTTTATACAGGGAAACAATACAGGGGAAACCTACTCATTTCTTATTTCAGATCTCTTGACTGTTGAGTCTTAAGGCTTCATATTCCACAGCTGTTGGTAGAATTATAAGTATATTGGTATATTATAAGTATATTAGTAGTCTAGACAAATCAGACTATTAATGAAGAGATGTCCTATGAAAGAAACAGTTTCCATATTTTTATCTAAAAAATATTTTTAGACTCCAAATGCGTCTACCAACTTTGGCAGATTATAGTGAATATTAGTAAGACTGAATAATCATGGTTTTGTATTCGATTTACTATGCAGGGGTGTTTCATTTGGGTCTACAAATCTTTAGACAACAGTGTCATCTCTTAATAACTTATATTTCCATTGTTTGAATGGTGTTTAAAGAGGATGTAAAGGTCCTTGAACAAGTCCAGGGAAGGGCAACCAAGCTGGTGAAACAGCTGGTAGGCACATCCTGTCAGGAGGAGCTGAGGACTTTGGGCTTGTCTAGCTTAAATAAAAGGAAGCTGAAGGATGACCTCATCATTTGCTACAGCTTCCTGAGGAGGTAAAATGGAGAGGCAGAGGCTGATCTCTTTTCCCTGATATGCAGAGGGAGTTGTGTGGGAATGGTTCAAAGCTCCATCACAGAAGGTTCAGACTTGATGTGAGGAAATGTTACTGTTCAAAAGGCATCTGTACAATGTCCATAATAACTTGCTTTAACTTTTGGTCAGTACTGAAGTGGTCAGGCAGAAGGACTAGAAAACAATTGTGGTCACTTCCAACTGAAACAATTCTATTCCATTTTTGAGATAAATGTGTAGTTTTCTTATATTCAGAAAAAGTCTTAAACAAATATCCACATATAAGCTCAAAGGTCCAAACATGGAAGTCATGAAAAAAATCTGTTATCAATTGATTCATTCATGTATTCATTAAGACTTTTCATAAACTTAGAGGCTTGACTAATAATGTTTTAAGTTTTGGTCTTGGAAAGAATTTTAAACTACTCTTTTAGAAGAGTGGACACATGTTATTTTCCTGAATTTTATTTGGAGATTTTAGGCTGGGTCACAAGTGTTAGAACAGCCTCAGTTTGTAAGGTGTGCACCTTCTGACATAAGGTAGGATGCACAAGGGGAGAAATGTGTTCTTGTGGCAGCTACAAGTTACCATTTAATCTTCCCAGACAACCTAATTTTTCTTACAACTATTACACAGTCAAATATCCTGCAAGCACTTTTTCCATGTTGCTCTCTAGAATATTATGGATCAAAGTTTATTAGATCACAATGGTCTTCCCTCCTGGACATTTGACCACTGGGCTTCATCACAGTGACTTTGTTAATGCTTCCTCTCAACAGGACTGTTTGCATTCTGTGTGATGTTAAGAAATTCTTCTTAGTGACAATCCTTTGTTCTTGATACAGCTGTTGCAATAGAAATTATCTAAAGTAGATTAGCTGGTTGATAAAATTTTATACTATCCTAGAAGCAATTATTACACTGATTTTCCTCTTTTTATTAAAGACAAAACTTACAGTTTTAGAAAAAGTGCTTTAGTGAATGGTCCTGTATAACTTGTTCTATATATACCTACTCTGAGCTCAGATTTTAAACAAAAGTCAGTGTTTTGTTCATGATTTGTATAGTGCTTTCATTTGTTTTTCTGTCTCCCTATGTTTCTACGCTACAACCTTGATTTACTGCTGGTTTGCCTTGATTAAGTCTTTTTAATATTCTAGAATGTGTGGTCCCACAGCTCAGACATTTTTTTCCAGTAGTGAAATTTGCCAGCTGAAGTTCTCCTTTTTTTATTGCATTCTGCCTTTAAACACTTGCTTCTGGGAAATGCTTGGATGCTTTTAAGCAAACTTCATCACATAAAAGATATTTGTAGTAAAAAGAGTGACTTGTCTCAGCAGGAAATGCAATTTTCAAAGACATCAACCATAGGAGATGTCTACATTCAACTATGTATTATGACAAAGAATTTGGTTTCTAGCAGCAGGAATATCTCTGAGCTATAAGAAATCACAATGCTCTTTGAAACTGGAGAATATGCAATCTGTCCTATGCTGGAGATATATTTAAGAAGTGATTAGGCTTCTTTGTATAAAAGGGTAGCTGAAACAATGGCTGTCATCACATAAAAGGTGAAGAGTGTGAAGGTGGTCAAAAACTAAGTACATGGAATAAAAAATGGTTTCAGTAAATTGTAATATTAAAAATAATGGATATGGATACGTCTGAATGTGGGAGCAATGCTAAAAGCAGCTAGAGAAGAAAAATAGGATGAAAAAATGCACAGTGTTCTGGGGGAAATAAATTTGGGTTGCAATCCAGGAAGAGGATTTTGCCTTCCTTTATGTTACATGTTCAGAAGAACTGAATTTTGTAACCTTTTACTTATATAATAAGGACTGTGCCAAACATATTTCATCACTAATTTCTTCCTTTATTCAAAGGGACTTTAGAACTGACATTCATAGTAATTAATTCAGCTGGTTAGAGCACGATGCTAGTAAAGCCAAGACTGTGGGCTCCATCCCTGTGAAGGCTGTTCTCTTAAGAGTTGGACTCGATATTCTTATGGGTCCCTTCCAATTCTGAATACTGCCTAATTTTAATGAATTAAGCTGAGTGAGGTGCTGTATTAGCTCACAGACTGCTGAACAACTGCTCCTGTGGTTTAACTCTTAGGGCTCCCACCTGCATGATTTATCCCACACCAAATCTCAACTTCCCAGACAGTGCCTAAGCAAGGCTCAGGAGAACAATGGGCCAAAGGCACCATGACTGAAGATACCTTTATTTACCGTGGAAAAGAATACCACCATATGGAGATGAATTATACTGGATCATTAGTTCTCTATTAAGCAACAGGGCCTGTCCCCTTTTACTTACTGGAAGAGACATAACCTATGAGCTTTCATATCAGTCACCTGAAGTCGGACATTATGTTAGGTGCAAGGAGATGTTGCACAATGCCAACCACTTACAGTATTAACACTTAAAACTGTCTTTTCCCAAACTGTTAATACTGCACATTTACTGTATAGAAACAATTTTTAAAGTTTCAAATAATAATTGGCTAATTACAGAATCACAGAATCGCAGAATATGACATGTTGGAAAGGACCCACAAGGACTATCAATTCCAAGTCTTGACCTTTCAGGACCCTCCCCAAGAGTTATACCATGTGCTCAAGAGCACTGTCCAAACTCTTCTTGAACTCTGTCAGGCTTCATGGTCGATGTGGCCAAGACAGCTGCCAATCTCCACTTGCTCGTGAGATCCACTCTGTTGACCAGCAGCAGATCAAGGAGGGCATATTTCCAAGTTGGCTCCCTTAGGACCTCTTCCATAAAGCTGTCATCCAGGTTTTTTAGGAATCTTCTGGCAGGTTGTACCAACCATGTGATGCTCCCAGTTAATTTCTGGCAAGCTGAAGTCTTCCATAAGGACAAGGGCAGTTGACTTGGAAGTGTCCCTCAGTTCCTCAAAGAATAAATTCATGAGCATCATTGTCCTGGCTGGGAGGTCTACAGCAGACTCCTACAATGACATCTGCATTATTTGTTGGCCCCTTGATTCTCACCTAGAGACTCTCAACTGTGCCACTGACAACTGCGAGCTCCACACATTCGAACCCTTCTATTACACACAAGGACAACCCCCAGCCTCTTCTGCCCTGCCTGTCCCTCCTGAAGAGCCTGTAACCATCCAACAGGGCACTCCAGACACAGGACCCGTCCCACTAGGTTTCAATTATGCCAGTAATTTCAAATCTCTGGGACTGGGCCACAGCCTGAAGTTCCTCTTGTTTGTTTCTCATGCT
>VYXC01007325.1:152337-176327 GCA_013397175.1 Platysteira castanea | reverse complement strand
TCTGAGCAGCCCGGAAGGTTCCGAGCATCCCGGGAAGGATCCGAGCATCCCCGAAGGGGTCCGAGCATCGCCGGAGGGGGTCTCCAAAAATTGCAGGGGGTACTGAGCATCCCAGGGGCACTCCGGCATCGCAGATGGTTCTGAGCATCGAGAGGTTCCGAGCATCCGAAGGGGACCCCGAGCACCGCGGGTGGCTATCGAACAACCCGAGGAGTTCGGGCATCCCCGGGGCCCGCGAGCATCCCCGGCGCACGGCACCGCCGCCCTCCCCCCATCGCGGAGCCGGGGCTGAGCTGCCTGAAAAACGCCGCCGAAAGCGAGGGAGGCGGGAGGCAATCGGCGCGGAGGGGACAGCCCGGCAGTGCCACCGCTGCCACCGCCCCGCGGCAGAAAGGACCGAGCAGGTCAGTGGGTGCCGCTCGGCACCGCAGGGACCGGAGCCGCGCAGCGCCGGAGCGGCGGCAGCTCCTCCCGGTACCGGGCAGCCGC
Source organism: Platysteira castanea (assembly GCA_013397175.1). Lineage (NCBI taxonomy): Eukaryota > Metazoa > Chordata > Aves > Passeriformes > Platysteira > Platysteira castanea. Next base: position 175,838 of record VYXC01007325.1, on the reverse strand, counting down.
TCCCTCCGCCCCTTCCACGCACTCGGGGACAGAGCTGCGGCACAGCCCCGCTCCGGGACCGCTGGGTTCCTCCTTCTCCCCGAGGCACTAAACTTAAGAAAACACAAAATCTCCGTCTTTTCCCTCACCATTTTCCCTTGGATCTTCAGCTTCTATTTCACAGGGTTGTTCCACAGTCCCAGAGCACTTTGGTGGAAGGGACCCTGCAGTCAGTTCCAAGCCCCAGTTTTGCTGTTCACGCTCAGCAGCAGCGTCACCTGGTTGTGCCTGACAGAGCCACAAACACCTCGGCAGCCTGGATGCCCCGAGCCCAGGGCTCCCACTCACCTTCCCCACGTCACCACAGCAGGGCCCTGCTGCCATGGCTGTGCCCCCCATGGCTCACGGCCAAGCGGCTGCCTCCAAACCCTTTGTCCCAGCTGGGCCAGGGTTTTACAGGGCCCTTCCACAGCCAGGACTCACACACCTTCCCTGGAAAAACACAGACCAATTTCCAGCTCACCCTGGACCCCACAGCTCGACACTCAGGTTTCATTTTCTCCACTTACACATAATTGTCTTTCCCAGTCACTGTCTTTGGGATTAATTCAACCATTTGGCTTGGGATTGTTTTTAATTGCAAGAACCATCAGTGTCTGGGCTAGAAACCCCCCCTTCAATCCACCCACTCTGTTCCCATTTCAGATCCCAGGAAATGTTAACTCCTGCTGCTCCATGGCCCCAAGACAAACCACATGAGCCCTGTGCTTCCAAGCTTTGCCCTTCAGCTGGTGACTCTTCTATGGACAGAGACTTCACATTCTGGTACTTTGAAAAGGACACCTGAAACTTCTGTGGGATCTTTCCAGCAAGGTAACAGCCACCAGGAACTGTCTCCTTAATTCTTTCCCCTCCTCTCACCTGACAACTAAACTCAATGTCTTCAGCTGCTAAAAAGTTTAATGAAAACACTTAACAAGCTGCTTCTCCTGCTTTGCCTCTTCTTCCTCTCCTCCTGCTCTCTCTCCACAGGACTCAGCTGTGAACTCCCACCAGCCCTTTCCTTCTATCTGGCTGTTGCAGAGGAAGCTGGAGCAACTTCTGTTTTCCCCCCAAACAGCACAATTTCACAGAGATGTCCATATCCATCCTGATTCCTGTGCTTACACAGATCCAACAGCATCAGCACAGCTCTGGGAATCCTCCCACTCCAGACCTGCCTTCTCCATGCCATGAGCTGTTCAGAGAGCTGGCAGGCTCCAGGATTATTGCATGGAATCCTTGAATATCCCAGCTTGGAAGGGACCCACAGGGATCACCCAGTCCAGCCCCTGACCCTGCCCAGACACCCCAACAGCCCCACCCTGGGCACCCCTGAGAGCGGTGGCCAAACGCTCCTGGAGCTCTGGCAGCCTCGGGGCCGGGACCATTCCCTGGGCAGCCTGGGCAGTGCCCAGCACCCTCGGGGGGAAGAACCTTTCCCTGAGCTCCATGCCAAGGCCTGACACAGCTCCAGCCATTTTTGGCATGAGGGTTTGCACCTACAGAAGAGGGAAGCTTCTCCTCCAGGGACAGACACAGGAAATCCAGGTCGGAGCTTGAGACATCCCCCCTTTGTTCCCTCACTTCCCAGAATATTTAACATAGTAAGTTGAAACAACTTAAAATAGTGGGGTTTCCCTAACTTGAGACAGAAGGGTACAAACCCCTCCTCTCTGAGCCACTTCTGTTTCCAGATAACAGAGAAAACTCAGGTGTGACCAACACCAGCTCTGGTAACTCCTCTAGGTGACCTCGAGTGACACAAGAGGAGTGCACGTGTGCCTGAACGGCTCCTTAGGGATGTCCTTGCTGCAGCTCCAACACTAAACACACTCCTGGCCACCACAGGCCACCACATCAGCAGCTCTGATGTGTCCTGTACGTGGGCTTCCAAAATCCCCCCAGGAACTGCGCTCCCAACACTGCCATTTTTGTCTCCCTGTGCTCTCTCAGTCCTTTTGGGAAATTTCTACGTCAAGTCCAACAACACCCAGGGAAACTGCCGGTTGTTATTTTAAGCACTTTGGCAAACCTGGTTTGTAGATGTTGTGCCTCTGATCTGTTCCATTTTCAGCAGAACTAGCTCACACTTTCTTCTGAGAGTCTTAATTCCAGGCATGACACCAAGTGGCCTTTGGGGTTTTTTTAACCTGAGCAATTAGCAGCTCTTAAAGAGACTTGTGTCTCCCATTAACAGAGGAAATGAGTCTACAAACCAGGGAAGTTGTTCAGCGCAACTCCATTTCTTTACCAAAACATGACCATGCAGAAGAACCAACTTGGCTAAACACAAGAGGGAAGAGAAGGCACCTGCTTGCTGCTTCCAAGCCCATCTGTCCAAGCCCATCCTTTCCCCATTTCCCAGCAAGAGTCATTCCTAATTGTTTGTACAGCCTGTAATCATTTGTGTGTGACCATTAAAGCTGTGGCTGCCCCATCCCTGAAGTGTCCAAGGCCAGGCTGGAAAGGGCTTGGAGCAGCCTGGCATAGTGGAAGGTGTCCCTACCCATGGCAGGGCATCCCCTTTAAGGTCCCTTCCAACCCAAACCATTCTGGGATTCTGTAATCCACAGAATAACGTCCCCCAAAAGAACAATACAATCCCATGTACAGACAGGGAATTACAGAACACTGGACTAAAGCACACCAGGTGTCACAGCCCATTAAGGTGTTTCCCACACGGAGAAACAGCAACAGAAGTTCAGCCACCACAGCTCCGTGAGCCCAACTCCCCCAGGAACACCCCTGCAACTGCTGCTGATTCCAGGTCAAGTGTGCAACGGCAGAAGTGACGAGATCAGTGCTGGAATATTTATTCTGCAATAAAGACCATCCTTTGTAGATCAACCCCTAAAGATGGGATTGGTGAATGCAGAAAGGGAAACCCTCCTGCTCCCCCACCAAAAAACCCCACAGTTGTCATAGAATCATCCCAGACTGACTTGGGTTGGAAGGGACCTTAAAGATCATCCCATCCCACCCCCTGCCATGGCAGGGACACCTCCCACTGTCCCAGGCTGCTCCAAGCCCCAGTGTCCAGCCTGGCCTTGGGCACTGCCAGGGATGCAGGGGCAGCCACAGCTGCTCTGGCCACCCTGGGCCAGGGCCTGCCCACCCTCACACCCAACAATTCCTGCCCAAGATCCCATCCAGCCCTGCCCTCTGGCACTGGAAGCCATTCCCTGTGTCCTGTCCCTCCAGCCCTTGTCCCCAGCCCCTCTGCAGCTCTCCTGGAGCCCCTTCAGGCCCTGCAAGGGGCTGGGAGCTCTCCCTGGAGCCTTCTCTTCTCCAGCTGAGCACCCCCAGCTCTCCCAGCCTGGCTCCAGAGCAGAGGGGCTCCAGCCCTGGCAGCAGCTCCGGGGCCTCCTCTGGCCTGGCTCCAGCAGCTCCAGGTCCTCCTGCTGTTGTTGCCCAGGGCTGGGGCAGCTCTGCAGGTGGGGTGTGACCTGAGCGGGGCAGAGGGGCAGAATCCCCCCCTCCCCTGCTGCCCACGCCGGGGGGCTCAGCCCAGCACAGGGGGGGTTTCTGGGGTCAGTGCCCATGGCCGGGGCAGGCTGAGCCTCTCCCCCACCAACACCCCCAAGTCCTTCTCCCCAGGGCTGCTCAAAAAAATGTATTTTACCATTTGTCTAAATCACAGCACATTAGCCAAATTCTTTAAAATGGATCCAAAGTTTAGAGTAAAAAATACTTTGAAAGAACCATTGTAGCTGCTCTTCTCCTCTTTAGGAGGTCAGTCTCCACTTTCTGCAGCTCTCCAAGCACACGCAAATACCATGCAGAAAGCATAGGCTTGGAGCACAGCACAGAAGAGGTGCTGCAGCTCCGAGCAGAATCACAAAAAAGCCCTTACTCTGTGTGGGAAGGCTTAAGGGAATATTTCAGCACATCAGGAGCTGAATCACTGCATGTGGGTGGAGCCAGACGGATTGACAAGATCTGGAACTTGAAAGATGACCTCAGCCTGAGATCAATCATCCCACAAAGTCGCTGACTGAGGGAACAGCATATGGGGACAGCTCAAGGTGACGAGGCTCAGTGTCACCGTGAGGTGCCACAGCTGCAGTAGAGGCACAAGCTTCAACTGAGGTCACCCAGAGCCTGGCCCACTGTGAGCCCTCAGCACCACCAGGCCGAGCTGCCTTTGCTCTGTTCCTCTTGGCATCCCCACCACGGCACCTTCAGAGATTCCCTCCCTAGAGCAGGGCATCAAAGAGGCACCTTGGGGGAAGCCATTAGCAAAGGGCTCTTTTTCATGCATTAGATGAATGAAGAATTGAGCTGTCAGGCAATGGCTTTGGAGTTGTGGAGAAGCCAACTTGATGGAAGCTAAGAATTAATTGCAGATCAGACAAAAGCAGGAAATCATAAAAGCTGGTACACCACACTTCCAGGTTTTACAGCACTTCAGATCACTAAACCCCACAAAATGTGCCCAGTAGGCTAATCCAGGACATGGAACTGCACTCATCGAGCAAACAAAAACATGTAGGAACTTTTTAGGATTCACCTGTTTCCAAAAGCTCAAGTTTGGGGGTCCATACCCCACCTGGAGCGCTGTGTCCAGCCCTGGGGAACAGCAGCAGGAGGACGTGGAGCTGCTGGAGCCAGGCCAGAGGAGGCCCCGGAGCTGCTGCCAGGGCTGGAGCCCCTCTGCTCTGGAGCCAGGCTGGGAGAGCTGGGGGTGCTCAGCTGGAGAAGAGAAGGCTCCAGGGAGAGCTCCCAGCCCCTTGCAGGGCCTGAAGGGGCTCCAGGAGAGCTGCAGAGGGGCTGGGGACAAGGGCTGGAGGGACAGGACACAGGGAATGGCTTCCAGTGCCAGAGGGCAGGGCTGGATGGGATCTTGGGCAGGAATTGTTGGGTGTGAGGGTGGGCAGGCCCTGGGCCAGGGTGGCCAGAGCAGCTGTGGCTGCCCCTGGATCCCTGGCAGTGCCCAAGGCCAGGCTGGATGGAGCTTGGAGCAGCCTGGGACAGTGGAAGGTGTCCCTGCCATGGCAGGGGTGGCACTGGATGGGCTTTGAGGTCCCTTCCAACCCAAACCATTCTGGGATTCAATTTATCAGAAACCTTGTGATTTGTATAAGCAAATGAAACCAGATTCCTACAGCGAAGCATTTCCGAATTTTGCACTGGAGACAAACCAGTTTGGGTCACTCATTGCCCCGTTCTCTGCAGTCTCCAACTTTTGCCATTTGTGACTCTGCAAGGTAAGAAAAAACTCACTCAGATTTATTTCATGAATTGAACAAAAGCTTTCCAATTGGAGGTCAGTATTATTTCTTACTAGTAGTGTTGTCAGTCAGCAGCAGTTATGGACACTGGTAAATCAGCAATAGTAAATGAGACTGCTGAGCAATGCCCTGACAACTCCAAGTGCCTTTGGTGGGTCATTCCGGGGTTCAAAACGCTTTTCTCTCCCCACCCTCCCAACTGTTCTGTCACTGTAAATACCATTTAGCACACACTGTTCTGTGCTGTTCTCTCCTACACTCCAGCTACTCACGGGATCAGCCTGGGGAGGAGGGGGAGAAAGGTTTTCCCTCATTAATTCAAGTTGATCCCTGCTAATCTGAGAACAAATCCAAGTTTTTAGCTCACTACAGCCCATAGAGGACATTATTTTCTGTGCTGCAGAATTAGGACACCACCTTCCCGTGTCTGTGTTTCATTAAAGCAGGGAGGTAAAATAGGCAACACCGGGAACCTCAACCGACCCCGAAGTCTGGAGCAGTTCCAGTGGATGCAGAAATTCCTGTTCAGAGTGACAACAGCTAGGAATATGCATTTTATGTGATAAGGAAGAAGTGCTATTATCCAAGTATTTGCACGGGCATCTGGACTCTTGGAGATTATTCTTATGGACATAATCCCAAATAACTACGATTTCCTGATTGAAGAATTATTACCAAAAAACTTACTTTTTCTTCATTAAACATTCTCCTGCCTCCTCCCCCTTTGAACACGTTATCCCACGCTCTTTCCAAGGACCAGGAGTATCAGTGCAGACAGAATGGTCCCTCCTTAGAGCAAGACAGAAGCACATGACTCAGGAGTCCTTCCAGGTGTCCTGCTTCATTCGTATCCCACAGAGCAGTGAGTATTTAGATGGGATATTGGGCAGGAATTGTTGGGTGTGAGGGTGGGCAGGCCCTGGCCCAGGGTGGCCAGAGCAGCTGTGGCTGCCCCTGGATCCCTGGCAGTGTCCAAGGCCAGGCTGGACACTGGGGCTTGGAGCAGCCTGGGACAGTGGGAGGTGTCCCTGCCATGGCAGGGGTGGCACTGGATGGGCTTTAAGGTCCTTTCCAACCCAAACTCCCAGCCATGACATCAGAGCCTCCCCGGCAGGGTTTAACACGCCTGCCTTCCCCGAGTCCAGCCATGTCATCCCTGACTGTCTCCCCTTCCTGATGTGCTCAGTTTACAAGCAAGAAAACTCCTCCCTTTCCTTGCTCAACAGCCAGTTCAGCAATTTCAATTTCAGATGTGAATCGAGCCAACTTTTCCTGGGCAGAACCACCTCCAAGAGCTCTGCTGGCCAAATCCAGACTGCACCAAAATCCATTCCAATTCATTCTACGGTTTGCACAAAATTTCATCCAGCTAGAACTCAGTAAAAACAACACTCCCCAAACAGCAGGATAATGGCATTCCCTTTAAATCTTTAAGTTTTGTAAAACAAAGTGGAGAGGAAAAAACTGTAGCCACCGACACCCTACGCAGAAGAGAATATTAATTAATGAAATGTAAGCTTTGCCCCAATTCCACTCAGTTGCTTTTAAGTACATTATTTACTCATCGTGTGCTTAACAAGTTATACCTCAAACAAGCTGCTTTCTCCACTCTGGGGACAGATTTGATGATGGCAGACACTTTATACCTGTCAGTCATGTCCAGGGCTGAGATAAGACAAATGAATCCAGTTGTTATTGCAGCAACAAGAAAAAGACATTGTGGTCAGTGGAAAGAAATACTCCATTTCCTTACCTTGGTAAGCAGGTAAAGTTATTTCGCTTTCTTTGGCTGTGAGAGGAGTCCTGGGCCCCTTTTTGGCACTTTGCACAAGCAACTCCTCCATATCAATGAAAACATGAATAAACTTTGTAAACTGAAGGAAAAAGAGCTGGACACGGAAAGCAGCAGGGGGAAAACAAGAGAGTTGGCAGCAATTTCAACCTGATATTCAGTGTGTCAAAATACAAGTATCAACATCTCAATCACCTGTGTTATGGCTCTACCTATGCTTACAGTATGTTTAGATTCAAGTAAAAGTAGATAAAGACATCACCAGATATTAAAGAAGTTTTAAAAATGACACAGTGTCAGAATAAGATTGCCCTGGTCACAAGGACACCTCTGGTGTGAGATTTGAAATGCTGCAGTTGAGATTCAAAGGGCCATATGGGAATAGTACAGACAGGAGAAGGGTTTAGATTGGATATTAGGAAATTTTTTTTTCACAGAAAGGGTTGCCCAGCCCTGGCACAGGCTGCCCAGGGCAGTGGTGGAGTCACCATCGCTGGGAGTGTTCAAAAGCAGTGTGGATGTGGCACCTGGGGACACAGTTTAGTGCTGAGCTGACGGCTGGATTTCCTTACCTTAAAGATCTTATCCCCCCGTAACAATTCCATGACTCTATCACCAACGTGCCCAAGAGATGGGGCACCCTGGCAGCCTCTCCCTTGGTGAGGACACAGGAGAGGATTCTGCAAGGATGAACTGCTTTCCACGAGTTTCCCTCCACATTCCCCAATGTCAAGATCCAAATCCCAGAGTGGAGCCCACAACAGAACCCCCAGAGCATCTCTGCATCTGGGAGAAGTGGAAAGGGCAGAGCACAAAACTCCAGCTAGGGGCTTGAGGCAGACCAGAAGAACCTCTTCTTTGTGAGAAACATTTAATTCAACACCATGACTTACAAGAGGACAGATTTACAGAGTAATAACTGTAACAGACTGTTCAGAAAGGAAAATAATGGTCGCTGCCTGCAGTGCCAGGTAAAGCTCCCCAAAGCAGCACCTGGCAGAGCAGCAGCAAAGTACAATTCAGTCTCCTTGCAGTACTCAAATGAGCAATATCAACCAATTCTGTGTTTTCAAACCTTGAAGAAAAGGGTGAGTACAGGATCAATCACTTTGGCAAGGGATATTTTTCAGGGATCACTAAGCTGCACTACTCCCAGGGGCAATTCCCCAGCCCCGGGCTGTCCCTGCTAATCTTCCTCACACAATAAAGGCTCTGGGAGCTACTTTCTTCCCCAAGTTTTGGGATACCAACAACTTGTACAATTGGTTGGTGGCACAATATTTAATCCACCACTTCGTAGTGTTCTCTCAGCCGAGACGTCCACGCATGGATTATGCAATGGATACCCTAAGACTAAAATAACTTTTGCAACCCAGTCAACACATTCCCCAAGCTATCCACTCTCATCTTCCTCCCCTCTCCTTGTCTCCCTTCCCAGAGAAATCCATTTTTAGCCACAAGTTACCCCAATATGCTCAAAGATGTACTGGAAGAGACTGAGGACTCAATCAAGGTACCCATGGTGAAGCCAAATACTTATAAACACATTAAGGCAGGTTTCACATCAGTCCAATTTTCGACACAAAATGCTGGTCACTTCACTGCACATGCAAATAAGAAAGATTCAATACTCAATAAAAAGCTTTAAATTCCTTTTAAAGATATCAATTATAGAAAAATCAACCTTTTTCCTTTTTTTTTTTTTTTAAAGAGGTCAGAACATTACTGCACACAAAAGCAGGTGTGTAGCCACACCTGTGGGAATGGATCCCCTTCCCTCCACACAGAGGAACAGAGGGCAGGTTCTTGGCACCAGAAGAGAAAAAGGAGGAAGTTTTCCTCATTATCAGTCAGAAATGAGTCATCCTTCCATCCCCAGTTGAGAAAGTCCTTCTGACTGGACTTAAACCAAAGTGAAATATACCTCAGGCTGGGTATATTTGCCTCCAAGACTGTTCAGAATGTTTGGACACACACGCCCCTCTGCATCCAAACCGTGGTGTGGAATAACCAAAACCCCCAATTCCCGGAGCTGGCAGCCCAAACCTCGAGTGCAACCTCCCCTCCTCCCCCAGGCTCAGGTGGGACAGGCACTGGCAGCTCAGCTCTGAGACTACACTTTCAAGACCAATGTGGTCTTGTGAGGAAATGGCAATTCAGTGACTGGAACTCACACATGGAATGAACCACTGACGACATGAACTGACCTCCCTACAGCCAGGTACAAACAGGTAGCCCACAGCAGAGTAGCCACGGAGTGAAACTGCATCTCCCTCCCTCGGGCTAGAGAGAAAATTGTTTCTGTGGGTCATTAAAAGTACTTTGATAGAAAAGCTTAAAAATGTATCACCCAGCACTGACCCACACAAAAGAATACCAAAAAAAAAAAAAAAAAAAAAAAGAGCCAGCAAATTCGGTTCCTAGGATTTTCCCTCCCACCATGTGATATTCCTTTATCCCCTCCCACTTTTGCATTCCCCATCACCCTACCCCTTTAGAAAACAGAAGGGGAGTAGAGTTTAGTCAAGTTCCATCTGCAGAAGTCCCCAGCAATGAATGAACCACCAGCTTTCCACGTTTCCTGAAGTCCATCCAAAGGCTCTGGGGTACAGCTGGACTGGTGGGGCACTCTTGGCTCTGTGAATGGTTGTGCTGACCCTGCTGAGTGGGTTTATACTGGGAATTCTCTGATGGAACTCCCTGAAAGAGGAAAAAAAAGACATTGTAAGCCAAAACGAATTTTTGTATCTTTTCTTCAAAGCAGAAATCCCCGTGTCGTAACACATCCATGTCTTTATCTCCTGGATTTCACCTGCAGCAGTCAGTTTGCTCTGGCTCCTGCCTGCTGCCAGACCTCCATTAGCAGAAAGGAATTCAAGGTATTCACTGTCCAAACAAAGCTACTGCTGGTGATATGGGAAAATGGGAGAAAAGAGCTCAGGTGTAAGATGGGATCTCCCAAAGGCCAAGCAGATCGCACATCATAATCCATCTGCAAGCTTCAAGGATTGCTTAACAAAATCAATCTTCCTCCTACCTGAAATTCCCATTCCCTCCAAAGGAGTTCTTCTGCTATTTATCCTTAAAAGTCCCTTCTTTTCCCCCCACCACATTCTTAATTCTTGTCTCAAAGACTCCAGAGGAGGCCACTAAGTTGATCCTAAGGCTGGAGAACCTTTCCTACNCCCAGCCTGGCTCCAGAGCAGAGGGGCTCCAGCCCTGGCAGCAGCTCCGGGGCCTCCTCTGGCCTGGCTCCAGCAGCTCCACGTCCTCCTGCTGCTGTTGCCCAGGGCTGGGGCAGCTCTGCAGGTGGGGTCTCACACCCACCTGCCCTGATCCTGACCCAAGGCCACCACACCTTTCAAAGCACAGGCTAACAAGCAAAGATTCCTCCATATTTAAGACTCCTCCCAAACACCTTCCAGTGCCCAGTGTTTGAGATGAGACACAGCACTATCACCTACCTGGACTATACATTCTCCATCTCCTGGTCATGGTCCTGCTCCTCCTCCTCCTCCTCTTCCTCTCCTTCCTCCTCTGCTCCTTCTTTCTCCGAGGGAGGCTCCCCGTCCCTGGCGATCTCCTCCACGTGGGCCAGCATGTCGGCCATCAGGGCCTCCTCCAGCCTCTTCCTCACCTGCTGTCCTCCTCCTCCTCTCTTCCTGCCCAACACAAGGCACACCCAACATCAGCCCCCAGGGCTGCCTCTGCCCAGGGAAAAGAGTCTCCAGTGTCTCCAACACAAGACAAGCATGGACTGGAAAAGCCCTATACAAACTCCACTGTAAAACAAAAAAAAAAAAACCAAAAAAACCCTGCCTGGAGCTGTACTGGAAGTGAAGATGAAAAACACTTTAAAAATTTGTCCAGTATTTTCTATAACGAGTCCTGCACCTGTTGATTTCTGGCTGAAGTTTGGCTAATCTAGCAGCTGACTTTTTTTTTTTTAGCGTAATGCTAGTTTTTAACTCCTAGTACTAATATCTAACAAGTCAGCCTACCCTGCACAGACTTTCAAAAATAAGACAGGAGAAAATTAAGTTTCAGGCCATTTCTTTCTGCTCATTTACCTTCTGAGTCCCAATCCTAAGAAGTCAAAGTCACAGCAAAGAAGTGATCAAGAATCAGTGGCTCATGGGGCTCCTATTTCAGCTCAGCCACAGGACATCAAAGTTACAAACAGACTGTTTTTCCTGGTCATTTATGTCTAAATCAAGCACAGAAAAGTCATCCTGCAATTCCAAAAGATTTATCAAGCAGTCAAAGCAAGGACTGCCTTTAAACACTTAATGAATGCAAATTGCATGCTGCAGGCCTTTGGTATGTTCAGTTCTCCGTCAAAACCTTAAAGCTGAGTTTGACCAGCCCTGATTTAGCAATATTTCATTCCTAAAGCAACCTACAGCAGAATAAACTGCACCCTTGCTCCCTGCCACCACAGCAGGTAGGGCTTGGATTTGGTCAATCCATACATTTTATTTAATTCATTTACTGACACAGAGGAAGGTGAAGAGAATCCAATCCCACCGTTCAGGATTTCTCCAATCCCATCTCTGTTCTGGGGTGCCTCAGTCAAGGTTACCCCAATGCAGATGCTTTTGTCAACAAAAGGAAACTTTGACATGAAAAACAAACATGAGCCTGAAACTCCAGAGTAACTGAGCATGGCCAAAAAAAAAATAATGGGCTTTAAGCACATGACAGAGCTTAATGTAACAACTTTTGTCTACTCTAGTGCTAGAGAGCCATTCAAATTAATTCCCAAGCCACAGTGCTCCATCAGACATTCAGAAAGAACAGAAAAGCACTGTTTGAGCACAAGAAACCCAGTTCACACCTGATATCTTCATCTGTCACCATGAAGGCTTTGCAGAGAGGCTGGGAGGTGTTCAGCCAGACCCCAGGGTTCTTCTCCACGGCTGCAGAGAGCTGGCCAGTGATGGGCATGGTGCTGGTGTGCAGGGCACTGGCGATGGCAGAGAGCAGAGTCTCGTCCGTGCAGCCGGGGCCAACCCCTGCAAGGGGGAGGGAAATCCATAAGCAGCACTGCCCCAGGCAGGGAGTGGGAAATCAGCACAATGGGAATTCAATTTTAATGGCAAAGCACAGGCCGTCAGTTTGAAAGCTCACACGACATAAATCTCAGACCTAAACGCTTCTAACAGCACCTGTGCAGCTCTCCAAGGGTCTTAAACCTTAGAGGATTCCCTGTTCTGTTACAGCCAAAATGATAATAAAAATCACCAGATTGGGAAGGGAAGATGTTTCCATTCTGCTTGAACAAGGCTGGGAGAGCTGGGGGTGCTCAGCTGGAGAAGAGAAGGCTCCAGGGAGAGCTCCCAGCCCCTTGCAGGGCCTGAAGGGGCTCCAGGAGAGCTGCAGAGGGACTGGGGACAAGGCATGGAGGGACAGGACACAGGGAATGGCTTCCAGTGCCAGAGGGCAGGGCTGGATGGGATCTTGGGCAGGAATTGTTGGGTGTGAGGGTGGGCAGGCCCTGGCCCAGGGTGCCCAGAGCAGCTGTGGCTGCCCCTGGATCCCTGGTAGTGCCCAAGGCCAGGCTGGACACTGGGGCTGGGAGCAGCCTGGGACAGTGGGAGGTGTCCCTGCCATGGCAGGGGTGGAACAGGATGAGCTTTAAGGTCGCTTCCAATCCAAACCCAAGCAGCATTCTGGGATGCTCTGCTGTTTCTGGAAGGTGAATCCCCCCAAAAGCTGGGAAGCTTGGGTTCAGTGTTTCCTCAGAACAAAGGGCACTGGGACCCCAGCAAAGCCCTACAGCTGCTGCTGCAGCAGGAACGGCCAGGGCCCTGTCACGCTCTGGGAACGGGGAGCTCACCCTCAGCACCTTCACCCACTGCTGCCAAGTTCCAGAATGCCAGCCCTAGGTGAAGGGCACCCTCTGATTACCTTGCAGCCCTTTGGGAAGGTCCATTGTCTTCACCAGCTCCTCGGCAATGTCAAAGGCGTTCAGTCCACTCAGCTTCTTCTCCCAGAAGAGCTGCAGTCAAAGCACGTGGTTACTGGTGCTTGTTGGCACAACCAGAAATGGAACTGACAACTCCACAAAACCCCTGCTTCCTCTGCAGAGAGGGAACAGCAGTGCTGGGGACAGTTTAATGTGGATTTACCACAGAAGGGCTGTGTCACATCCAACAGCAGGAACAATCCTCGCTGCCCATCAGCCCCACAACTCCTCTGTCCCAATCTGCTGCCTTGAAAAACTCTCTTCTCTTCCAGGGCCTGGTACTTTCACTGCTCTGAGCTGCAGCAGCAAGGCCAGGCCTGCTGACTTTCAGCTATGAGCCCACAGTGTGAGACAGCCTTTTTTACACCCTATTTCTCTCCTACATAACCCACAGAAAGTTAAGGAATGCAAGAACTGTATTTAAGGTAAAGCATTATTTTCTTCCTCTCCAGCAGTTTGGTCCTTTCCCCCCATGTCTGGTTCTTTGTCAGATTTTGAGTCACAGGCCCTCCCCAAGCTTAAGAGCACCTGAATGTCTGGTTTGGTATAAAGTCAAATACATCATCTTGATGCACCTTACAACCCTGCACCTGGTGCAGGAGGGTGATCAGTGAATAGCTGGAGGATCAATTATCCTGCAAAAAACCACATTTTTATCCAGGTTTTGAGAAATCCAGAATTCACCTCAAACAGTCCATGCACATCCCACCCCCCTTTCCTGCCTGTCAAAATCCAGGTGCAACTGACCCCACATGACCTCTCCAAAAAGGGGAATAAGGGCAGTCACAGCCCAAACATAGGCTGGATATTCTCTAGCCTTTCAAATAAGTGATTTTGGTTTGTTGTTACCCAGAGAATCTGTGGCTGCCCCAGTCCTGTGTCCAAGTGTCCAAGGCCAGGTTGGACAGCACTTGGAGCACCCTGGTCAAGTGGAAGGTGTCCCTGCCCATGGCAGGAGGGTGGAATGGGATAATCTAAGATCCCTTCCAGCCTCCAAGAATTCTGGGATTCTGTGATTTTTTTAAGCCAGTGCATGATGGGACTTGGCACTGCTTTCAAATTAAGCAGAAACTTCTGGAGTCTGCTGAGCAAAAGTTGAGTGATTCTGCAGTCCAGTAAAATATCTTAAACAGGAACACAAATCCAGCTCAGAATTTGGAGAGGGTATTTAATCTTTAGTGTTCTCTTTTATTGCCTTAACTATAAAAACTGCAGGAATAGCAACAACACTGTGAACAGGTTCTGCTTCCCTAGGAAACCATGGTAAGACACTGCCAGCCTGCTTAAAAAACAGAAAAAACCCACCCCAACCACCAAAAAACCCCACCCAAGTCCATTTCAGGTAAGTTCTATGTCACACCTGGGGTTTTAGTTGAACTAGGTTTATGTAATTCTTAAAAACTGCCTTCAAAATGTGGTTTTTGAAGTTTTCAGAAAAGGTTTCCAGTGTTCCAACAGGCACAGCTTATTTTACCAGGGCCTTTCCTTGTCCTGAGCACCCTTTCCTTTAATTTTGGTGTGTTCTCTTGCTTGCAAATACACATTATGGTAAGAATAACACTTGGATTTTGTATTCATAATGACATTCTAAGTGAATTTATGATCTTATACTGGCAGAGTTAACTCCTACTAATATACAACCCCTTGCACTACAACAAACACCACACTCGATGGGGTCTGTGCAGGAACATGGAATTCTTACACAACTGCAACATTCGACAGTGATTCCAAACCTAAGTGTCCCCTGAGGTGGTTCCAATGTCTGGATAATTCTGTAGATAACAGCTCATTTCAGCATTAAGGACATTCGGGTTTAGCTCTACCAGGATTGTGATCCAGCCAAAGGCTGGAGTTCATAAATCCCAGTGCACAGAGCCCACGGCTAGAGCTTGGGAATGGGGTTTGCTCTGATCTAAGAGCTGGGAGCACTGCAAGCCACTGCTTCTGAAAGATCAGATTTTTCTCAATTCTGAAGTGTCAGATCAGGAATTTCCAGGGAGTACTTGTTTGGCATCACAAAATTAAAGTGGATTATTTTGGGATCCTGACAGTAGCAAATCCAGGAGTTTCTCAGCCTTACCTGCCTGGGCTGGTCCACTGCTTTCTGGGGGTCACTCTTCACCTTGTTGCTGGGGTGGTTTGTGATCTTTGTGACGGGCTGTTTGAAGATAGAGGCTGTCTGTCTCACAGGCAGGGCTGTGTTCAAATCAGGCTTGCCCTGTTTCAAACAAAACGAAAAGGAAAAGCCCACAAAAATAGTTTCAATTTGCTAAAATGCTACTATATCCAAAAGATGTGCAGCAGGGAACAGTTCCTGGGCTTGAAATCTTGTCTAATCTCAAGTTATACAAGTTAGGCTGCTAAAAATGAATAACTCAATTCAAATCTTGCCTTAGACCTATCAAAGTTTTCCACTCATTCTGTTTAACATAGCAGCCTCCTCCCATTCTAGTTCACACACTTCAGTTTTACTCCAATTTTTAATGACTTTAGAAGGCAGAAGAAGCCAAGTGTAATCACTAAAACAGAGGATTACAACACAATATTTGTAATTAAAAAAAAATACAAATAGGGATTTAGAGGCTGGTTTCTGAATCCAGAAACTACTCCAAACCATTCCTTTTAAATCCAGTTGTGACCAATAAACAAACCAACACGGATGGAAGCTGAATCCCGTATTTTACCTTTGGTTCTGAACAAAGCTCAGCTTTTAAATGAAGCTCATAGTCAGTTTTGCACTACACTACTGCATTTTCTGTTAGGGGAAGCAAAGGAAGCCTGTTCCTCATCCCCAAAATCTAACACACAACTCTTGGAATGGCTGTAGGACACACTTTGTTCTCGGGGATGCAAACACTGCGTCTGCTCCACAGATTTATTCATGAGATGTAGAAAAGATGTATTCAGGACAAATATAATTCTGAACCATCTGGGTGCTAATCCATTCAGAAGCCAGTGATAACATTTGTACATTTATTGAGAGTTTTGGGCAGAATTTTTAGCCTGAGAGGTGCGTGAGCTGCTGGTCTCTGCCTCAAGGCAGGTCTCAAAATATCACTGCAGCACCCAGGGCTGCAAGAAATGTTCCCAGCACTCTCGTGACGATGATTCTTGACTGGCTGATGTATTTAAAAAATGAGCATTGTGCCTTTTCCACATTCAGTGTTTAGGTGCACAGACAGCAGCTTTTGGGTTCTGGGAAAGATTTTAGCATCTGATGAAGGTCCTTAGGAATGACTCGGGACAATCAGTCCAGACAGGGAGCCTGTCACTGCCATTCTGACTACACCTCAACAATCTGAACTACCAGCTTGAGAATCTTTTATTTTGTTCTACAAACAGGCCTCACAGTCCTCTTCCCTCTCCCACTTTTTGCCCCAAATGCCACCTCTCCTTCCATCAATTGCAAAGCTGGGTCACCAGCACGGCCTAGGAGAGCTCCAGGGAGTCACAGGCAGAAGCTGCAGCATCTCCTCATCCCTGCGGGCCCAAATCCCTCCTCTCCTCTCAAACCAAAGGCCAGGGCAGGGCAGAGCTGCTGCACAGCCCCAGGAGATGTGAGGAGATCGTGCTGGGGAAGGTGAGCTCACACTCCAAGGAGGGGGATCATGGAACCATGGAACGGTTCAGGTTGGAAGGGACCTCAAAGCCCATCCAGTGCCACCCCTGCCATGGCAGGGACACCCCCCACTGTCCCAGGCTGCTCCAAGCCCCAGTGTCCAGCCTGGCCTTGGGCACTGCCAGGGATCCAGGGGCAGCCACAGCTGCTCTGGCCACCCTGGCCCAGGGCCTGCCCACCCTCACACCCAACAATTCCTGCCCCAGATCCCACCCAGCCCTGCCCTCTGGCACTGGAAGCCATTCCCTGTGTCCTGTCCCTCCAGCCCTTGTCCCCAGTCCCTCTGCAGCTCTCCTGGAGCCCCTTCAGGCCCTGCAAGGGGCTGGGAGCTCTCCCTGGAGCCTTCTCTTCTCCAGCTGAGCCCCCCCAGCTCTCCCAGCCTGGCTCCAGAGCAGAGGGGCTCCTCTGGACTCATTCCCACTGGCCAATGCCTTCCTTGTGCTGGGAATTGAGGAAGGTGACAGTCTCTTCCCTGCCCTTCTCCACAGAAGACTGAGCAGTACCACAGCTCCATGGCACCAAGCCCCTGGGAGCAGCATTTGTCCAACCCCCACCAACAGAGCTGCTCTGACACAACTCCAAGTTCACACTTCAGTTATGAAATGCTTCATTTTCCCTCTCTCAGACACTGCTCTGGCAGTCCCACAGCAGGGAGGGGAAGCGCCGCTGCCTCTCAGTCTTACTTTGGCTTGGTTGGAGCAGTCGTAGCGCATCCTCTGCCTGTTCTTGTTCATCTTGTTCATCAGCATTTTCCCTGTGCGGAAGTCGAAGGTGCCCAGGTCCATGGAGCTGCCCAGGTAACGCGCCAGCTGCGGCTTGCTCCGGAACTTCTTCCCACTGGGGCTGGAAAAAACACACCAACAGACATGGAGGGAAACTTAAACCCTCTGCACTTCCACAACAGCGCCCGTGCAACTCAGGAGAGAGAATTTTTGTCTCCTTCCTGAAAAACACGTGCTGAGCTTTCAAGAATGAAGCTCACGTTCAACTCTAAAATGTGTGGTTTTGCTTTCATATTAACTCCTTCTCGTGTGGAACAGACAAATGAAGTTCAAATGTTTTGATGTCAAGAGGAAGACTCATATCAGGTAAACAAATATAGCATAATTCACACGATAACCATCAAGGGAGATCTCAGCACAGATGCACATTTCATTCAGTTGTCTCTCATAGTAAATGCCCATTTTCAAGTATAATTTCTTTTCCCAGGACTGTTCCATTTGACCAGCACCACAAATGCTCCTTGTCTCCTCTCCCTGTCCCTTGAACAGCACATTCAGGTTTGATTCTGTGTCTTTTGTAGCATCCTGAAGACTTCAGAAAAGGAGAAAAACAGAAGTTAACTGCTGACAAGCTGCAAAACAAAGAATCACGAGGTGATGCAAAGATAAAGGTCAAAACCTCGGAAAACCTTCCTTTAATGGCAAAAGGGAAGAGAGATTCTTCTGTAACACCTGGGTTTCCACAAAGACTCAATCTGGAGAGTAGGCACAAATTATTCCAACTCTTTGCTGGTGCTTTGTTTGGGTTTTTGGGGTTTTTTTGTGGTTTTTCAACATCATAAGCTATTTTTTTATTCATAAAGCAAAAATAAGCCAGCGTGCTATGGCTGCAGTGTAGGACTGTACAGACAATAAGCACCAAGTATTCTTCACCTTCTCACTGAGCATCATAACAACACCTCTTTATTCCCTCAATTACTCTCACTTCTGCTTTTCTCCACCTTGCAGGTCACATATTCAATCCTAGTTCCCATCCAGGAGAATCTCCCTCCCTGTATATCCACTACAGTATCACAAGTTCATGGGCTGGAAGACATTTTATGACCCAAAATGCCAGTTACCACCTTATCTCACACTGGTGAGATACTGACAACCTCACCAGGGTCTTAACAACAACAAAACAAAACAAAAGGAAAAGTCTATTTTCACATATTGTCTGCTGCCCTGAAGCTTTACTAGGGTAAAACCAGCACAAGCAGAGAATTTCTGGTATAGGACAGTGACAAAGCAATTAGGCCAAGTCAGACTGTGCATGAAAAAATAGATTTAAAAAAAACCCCAAACCCAGAAAGGACCAAAGTATTAAAAGCTCCCCAAAACCTGAGATAAATTTAATATAAACTATACTAAAACTGAAATTTGGAAAAGTCTCTCGAAGGAGTTAAGACTGAAAGGTTGTGGTCATCCCACACAGCATCTGCTTAGGAAGCTCCTGGCTCCGAGTGCTCCCAAGCTGCTTATCCTGCCTGGATCTCCTCCCTGCCACCACCACTGCTCACACAGCCCAGTGCTCATGCAAATGCACCAGCTGAGGAAAATAATCCATCTTTGGAGGGCAGAGAGAGGAGGAGGAAACACTCCCTCACTGGTTATTCCTCAGCTGGACCAGCTCCCTGTGGAGCTGCACTCGGGCCAGGAGACAACACAGAGTAGGACCAAGCAGCCAGGAACAGAGCCTGTGTCCAGCCTCAAACTTGTGAATCACCTTCTCCAACTATAAAGGGAGTTATATGCCTCAGTGAAGAGAGAGGAATAACCAACTCCAGCAGCTTTAGGGCAGAGCTGTCGCTGCCAGTGAAGCCAGGAAGAGAAACTCCTGCTGCATGAAGAATATGGCACTGCTTCCTCTTCCAAGATCTGCTGCTCCAATTTAGGGTGTAGTGTCTTAGCAAGTTTAAAAATAATGCATTCAAATGCAGAGTAACTTCCAGAACAGTCAGTACAGTCAAAGATAGGATTTTAAGTGAACAGAGCCCCTCATCTCTGTGTGTTTAGTATGTGCTGTGGTCATTTTGCAATGAAGAACTCAAAAGCTGCTCAGAGTCTCAAAAAACCCACCTGAAATGACTGAGAGTCCTGTCTCTTCCTGGGGAAGCTTGGCCCAAAGGAAAAGCACTGAAATGTTCAGAAGAAAAACTTTTATTCTGATTAGGTCTCGCAAAAGGCAGGATCATCCCCAGGCTCTCTGGGGCAACAGCAGATCAGAGAGCAAAGCTGTGACCAAAAGGTGACAGAGAAAGGAAGGGGTGGGGTGCCCCGGAGCTCCTGGGGACCCTCTGGCAGGACCATGCAGGACACTGGGGCACCCACGCACACCCGGGAGGGTCAGAGGTGTGCGGGGAGCCAGAGGAACCCAAAGCTTGAGCAGGATTCCTGCTGCACACCAGGACACACAGAAACTTCCCCAATATCATGGAGCTCTGAGCCCCATTGAAGTTCCCTTTAAATGTCACAAAACACAGAATTCACCTCCTTCCACTCCTCCTGCACTCCTGGTTTTGCTCAAAGATTTTAAAGAGGCCCAGAAATTAGACATTTTGGTACAAAGCTGCAAACCCCAACCTCTGCTCTGCAACATCCCCCCAGGCAGCAAAACTGCGAGGCCGGATTGATCCCGAATTAGGGTCTGTCACAGTTCCCCGTGCGTGAAAGGCAAGGACACGGCCAAGTTGCAAAGGAGTTTACAAGTTGCAAAGGATTTTACATGCTCGTCCATCACCAGCTCCGGGGCTTTATCCGCCCGGCTGCCTGGCTCCCGCTAACAAAACAGACCTGGCTGCTGGGACCCACCCCGAGCCACCCCCAGCGCTCGTTCCCAGACTTTTCCGTGCGGATTAAGCCGCGTTTGGGGCAGCCCATTGAAGGGCCAGGCCTGCCAGGTGCCCCTGCTCTCCATGTGCAGCTCACCCTTTGTTTCCTGCCTTATATCCTTAAGGAGAGAGCGGCTGCCCAGGCCCTCTCCCCTCCTCCCTCATCACAGTCTCCTCCCCTCCGCTCTCCCATTTAGCCTGCACAGGATCTGCACAACTTGGGAAGCAAGGGACAAAAGACAAAAAAAAAAAAACCACCCCGAGCAAACCCAGCCACCGCCTGTCTCTGGAGGAAATGGAGGCAGGAATAACCCAGGGAAAACGGGTCACAGAAAGCAGACACTCAGAGCCGTGTTTCCTCACTGGATGGGGCAAGGGAAGGACACAAAATGAGTCTCCTTCTTGCTTTCCATCGTGCTTCGTCCTCTCACTTCTCTCTCCAGCTCTGCTCCAGGCAAACCCCAGCACCAGGGGCTCCTGGAGGGCTGCAGGACCCCCCGACGGTGCTCCCAGAGAGATGGGGGACCCCAGGACATCGCACAACCCACCCCTGTCAGCATCTCTCTCACAGCATCCTCACGTTATCCCTGGATGCAGCATCCACACCCAGCCCTGCTGGGTCCCACACTCCAGCTGGGTTCAGCTGGGATGGGCTGGCACAGCCCTAAAAGCCACGCCAGAGCAGGTGGGCGACACCTCCAGCTGCCACAGCCCACCCCACACCCTCACACACCCCAGCCCCATCCCAGGGCTCCGCACGGAGCAGCCTCGGGGACCCGACCCGTCCCTCCCCACCGGGGCTGTCCCAAGCACGCGGGAGGATGAGGCTCCCAAGGGATGATGCTCCCTGCCCCGCAGGGCAACGAGGGGAGGGGAGTCTTCGGTCAGCAACATGGACTACAACCATACCAACCCCCCCCCAAAAAACTCCAAACAAAGCACTTCGAGACACACAGACTCTCCCAAATTTCCAGAAGAATCAC
Source organism: Platysteira castanea (assembly GCA_013397175.1). Lineage (NCBI taxonomy): Eukaryota > Metazoa > Chordata > Aves > Passeriformes > Platysteira > Platysteira castanea. The sequence continues at coordinate 154,632 of VYXC01007325.1, read as the reverse complement.
ACTCCTAAAGAAGAGCCCAAGTGGCAGCTCCGTAACACAGGGACAAACACAACCAGATGATTTTGCAGGGCTCAACTCAGGCATCATGAAATTGTTACAGATGGAAAAGAACTTTAAGATCATCAAATCCAACCATCACCCCAGCATCACCACCATGTTCACCACTGAACCACGTCCCCAAATGCCACATCCACAAGTTCTGTGAACATTTCCAGGGATAATAACTCCACCACTGCCCTGGGCAGCCTGTTCTAATCCTTTACAACTCCTTCCATGAAAGAAAATTTCCCTAATACCCAACCTAAACGTCCCCTGGTGCAACTTGAGGCCGTTTCCTTCTCATGAGAGAAATCATGAGCTTCCCTGCAGGCAAATCAGTGCAACAGAGGAAAAGCAAAGTACAGACCCAGTAAAAGCATTCTGCTCCACAATTTTTTTTGGAAAAGACTGTACTGATCAAAATAGCCTTGAGGGAGTGTTAAAAACATTCCCTTCCAGCTTCTTACATTTGTGCTGCAAAGGTAAGGAACTCTCAACAAAACAAGTTTCACACAAGAGTGTGAAGTTTCCCAGCATGGTGATGTCAACAACCTGAGGCAGAGATGAGCAGCGATCCCAAATTTCTGACACTTGGTCATCAAACCTTCAGGAGAAAAACACTCTGAAGAAAAAAGCTCCTCAAAAGCAGCACTAAATTCTCCTTCCCCCGTGTGAGAACCCTGAGTTTGAAGAGAGCCAAAACTCTCACAAAGACAACCTGCCACTTTGACAAAATCCCTGACACGATTTTCTTCCTGAAATCCTGCATTCCTTCTGCTCACTTCGAATCCAACCCACAAGTCCCACTGAATCAGCCAGAAACGTTCCAAAGGATGAGGTTCAAGGACTGGTTTTAAAAACCTGCCCAGGTGCTCACACCTGGAGGAAGGTGTAATTTCCAGCCAGAGACTGGCTCACACACATCTCGCAGGGGGTTTTCCACAAACCCTCCCTGCATCTGTACCTCCCCAGGAGCTGGACAGAACAATCACCCAGGTAAACAACAGGCAGAACTCGCACAGGCATTACTGAACTGCCACACCTGTATTTGCCACTCTGAGGTAATGCAAAATGCAACAGAAACCAAAAATTAGCGCAACAAAGCTCTATTCTACCTTTGATCTCATTCCAAATTGATACAAAGGAAAAACCCATAATAATTTGGGAATAAAAACATGCTACTAATCCTCTCTCCCCCTTTTTTTTAAAGTTCAGCTCCAACACTACAACTTTACTAGCAAGTTCTGGGAAAAACAGGGATCTTTGAAACTTTCGGCTGCTCTTGGTGGTCTCATCCTGCGGTCAGCCTCCGAGCTGCAGCAGTGGAATCGGCTTCATGCTCTCGAAGATGGCACTTTCTGGTTCACTCACCCTTTTCTCACAATCAATCTCATTCTAAAAATGAAACCTGAAGCTTAAGCTGTGGCTGCCCCCTCCCTGGCAGCGTCCAAGACCAGGCTGGACGACGCTTGGAGCCACCTGGTCCAGTGGAAGGTGTCCCTGCCCCACGGCAGGGGGTGGAATGAGATGGGCTTTAAGGTCCCTCCCAAGCCAAACCATCCTGTCAGGGTTCTGTGACAGATGCACAGGTTGATGGTATGGATTATCCCGACAGGCAGGGCCAGGTGAGGACACAGGGACAACTCCCGCTGCGTTCCCAGCTCCCGCTGGACCCGAGTTTCACACCTCAGCCCGCGGGTGCCTCGTGGGTGCGGGGAGGATCCATATGGCCACCTACAGCCATATGAGCCATGCAGGGCTATAAATAGAACCCCTCCAGCTCCCGGGCCATGTGCTCCCCCACAGCCACACGCCCGGGAAGGCGCATCCCGAGCCCGCCCCGCGGCCACCACCGCGAGCAGCCGAGGCTCCCTCCTCAAAATTCCTAAGTACACCCAAAAGGCAGCAGAGCGAGCCCCGAGAAAGGAGAAACAACACCCCGGCTGCTCATTTGAGAATAAAGACCGCCGGGTGCTCGCAGGGCATGAGCCGCTCTGAGGGGACGCGGGGGCTCCTCACGGCGCTCCCCCGTCACTGAGCGGGGCCGAGCATCGCCGACCCCCCCGCGGCTGCCCCGGGGCCGGTCCCCGCTCCCTTCCCCTCCACCTGTGGCTGCAGCCCCGGCCCGGCCTCCCGCGGCCCCCCCGCGCCCGGGGCGGCCCCGCCGAGCGCTCCCACCTCTTCCGCTCCATGGCGGCTCCTCCCGGCCCGCTCCCGCCTGGCTCCGGCCGCCTCCCGCCGGCTCTTCCCGGCCGC
>VYXC01007325.1:111064-152255 GCA_013397175.1 Platysteira castanea | reverse complement strand
CGCCCCGCGCCCCCCGCCCCGCCCGCGCCCGCGGGACGCGGACCCGCCCGGACCCCGGGGGAGAACCGGAGCCTCGCCTTGGGGCTGCCCCGGGGGGTCCGCGGGGTTCGTGCCGGGCAACAGCAGCATACCAAAAAAAACGCTCGAAAAAAACCCCAACAATAAAAGGAGGAAAGCTGCACATGGGGAGCTGGAGTGAAGACAAAGCAATGAAAAGTTTTTCAGGCAAGCGTGTAAACCAACACCTACTGCAGCTGCAGAGGCCAAATCCCCACTGTGGTACCGCCAGGAGAGGTGTCCCGCTGCCAAGGAACATCCACCTGGGAACCCCAGCCTTGGGGATGAGGCACCACCAGCAGCTGAATCCCGGCAGCTCGTGTTCCTCGCCATTCCAGTGTCCACATGCTGGAAAACACCAAGCACCACAAGGTAGCCTCCTTCCCCAAAGCAAGTCAGAGGGATCAATTTTTCTTTAATGAATGATATATTAGATTTTTGTTAAGAATCCTGCTTGGAACAGTAGTCGGGAAGGGATCAGTGTTGGACTTTACAGCAGGGGTGTCCATAGGAGTGTGTCCGCTCTCTCCAGCCACTGCTCTGGTCTGACATCAAACTCAGTCAACAGCCAGTGCTTCCTCCAGTCCTCAGTTGGCAGTAACTTAAAATCCTGGAGTATCCTGAGCTGGAAGGGACCCACAGGGATCATCCAGTCCAGCCCCCGGCCCTGCACAGACACCCCAACAGCCCCACCCTGGGCATCCCTGAGAGCGGTGGCCAAACGCTCCTGGAGCTCTGGCAGCCTCGGGGCCGGGACCATTCCCTGGGCAGCCTGGGCAGTGCCCAGCACCCTCGGCGGGAAGAACCTTTCCCTGAGCTCCATGCCAAGGCCTGACACAGCTCCAGCCGTTCCCTGGGCTCCTGTCCCTGTCCCAGAGCAGAGCTCAGCCCCTGCCCCTCCGCCTCCCCTGGGGAGGAGCTGCAGCCCCCGAGGAGCCTCCCCTCAGTCTCCTCTGCTCCGGCTGAACGAGCCCAGTGCCCTCAGCCGCTCCTCAGCCCCTTCCCCAGCTCCGTGTCCCTCCTCTGGACACTCTCCAACAGCTTTGGATCCTTCTGATCTTGTGGTGCCCAAAGAGCCCCCAGCACTGGAGGTGAGGCTGCCCCAGTGCAGAGCAGAGCGGGACAATCCCTCCCTGGCCTGGTGCCCCCCAGGACACGGTGGCCCTTTGGGCTGCCAGGACACACCGGGGACTCAGATCCAACTTGCCACCGAGCAGGACCCCCAGGTCCCTGCCTGCAGCGCTGCTCTCCAGCCTCTCATTCCCAGTCTGTCCCTGCATCCAGGGCTGCCCCATCCCAGGGCAGGATCCCACACTTGGCCTTGTTGAATTTCATATGGTGGGTGGTGACCAGCCCTCTGATTTACTGAAGTCTCTCTGCAGGGCCTCCCTGCCTTTGAGGGAGTCAGCAGCTCCTCCCAGTTCTGTATGGTCTGTGAACTTGCTCAGTATCCCTTCCAGTCCCACCTCCAAGACATGCATGAAGATGTTGAAGAGCACAGGGCCGAGGATGGAGCCCTGCAGAGCCCCACTGGTGCCAGCCTGATGTCACCCTAGTCACTGTCACCCTTTGTGCCTGACCCATGAGCCAGCTGATCACCCATCCCATGATGTGTTTATCCAGCTGTGGGATGGACAGTTTGTCCAGAAGGATCCTGGGAGAGACAGTATTGAAAGCTTTACTGAAATCCAAAAAGATTACATTAACTGCCTTTCCTGGGTCAACCTGGTGGGTCACCTTGTCATAAAAGGTATGACAAGCAGGACTTTCAGGAAGCTGTGCTGGCTGTGACTGATGACTGTGTTGTCTTCCAGGTGTTTTTCAACACCGCCCAGCGTAATCTCCATAACTTTACCAAGCACTGAAGTGACACTGACAGGCCTGTAGTTTTTGGGATCCTCCTTTTTGCTCTTGAAAATCAACACAACGTTCACCAGCTTTCAGTCAACTGCAGCCTCTCTGGAATCCCGAGAGTGCTCAAAAGTCATTGAGAGATACATATTAAATATTTGCCTAAAAATATAAGATCACACCCTGTATGGCAGCAGAGCTGGGAGAAGAGGGGTGCCAGCTGACACAGAGTCCTTTGCCAAGTGCCAGCTGTCTGCGCCCTGCTGTGGGTGAGGAGCATCCGCAGGGGCCCCCACTGGAATGGCTGATAAACTGGGAATTGCTGCCTGGCTTCCTGCTCACTCCTCCCCTGAGCAAAGGGACCCTCAGGCAGCCAGCAGCAGCTGTACCCCAGGTGTGAGTTTCAAATGCCCCTTCAGGTTTCCTGGTCCCTCACAGCCGGCGCTGGGGACACTGAAAATCCATTTTTAAGTCAATGCAAAATTTACATTTTTGCAGCCACACTGGGTCTGTGACTTCAGCAGGTCAAAGCAAACAGATTATAGTGGTGTTGGATGACGCCGTGGGCACTTTTTGTGCAAGTTTTCTTCCCTATTATCTGGTGAAATAAGAACTTACATCAATAAATCTTGGAGTACAGACACTGCTATTAAGGAAAAATAGCTCATTTCAAAAGGATTTCCAGAAGAAACAGCCTTTAGCCAATAAACGCTGATAATTTGTAAACTCAAAATACAGCAGAGCAAACCAATGCAAACCTGGATGCCGTGGTCCCGTGCCTCCCCTGCTCCCACACCCGATCCCAACTTCCCATCCTCCCATGCAGAGCTGATGTGCCAATGCAGGAGGTGTGAAGAGCTGCAAAATTGGGGTTTGGCCGGGGGAGACAGGTTTGTTTCCAGCTCGAGCAGCTTCGCTGGGCTCCAGGACACACGGAGCCCTCTGCCCTGGACCCGCGGGGCTGAGGCTCGCTCAGTATGTGCAGGGTCTGTGGTTCAGCCATGCCTGAGCATCCCCTTTTCCCTCTGCTAATCGGGGCATTCACCTGCTCGCACCCCATCCCTCATGTGCTTACTAAAGAAAAAGCCTGTGGTTTCCTAGTGAAATTTTAATTGCATTCTCTTTCAGTCCATGTGCACTGACCAGTCCAGTATGAAGTGTTTTACTCCTGGTCTGCAGACACCAGTTTAGTGTGACTGCACTGCTACTGCCAGACTGTCCCTTAGGAATTTCCTCCTCAGGCTCAAGGAATCCCTCTCCCAGGCAGACTTCCCAGGGGTGGGCCGTGTCTTTTTTGTCAGCGTGTGGTACTCAGCCCTGGTTTGGGCTCGGGGCTCCCCAGCATCACCCAAAACATGAGTGGTAACTCTTGGTGGTGTTTTGCAGACACCTCTGGCAGTCCTGTCAACATGGATGTCGGGAAGTGCTGCTCCAGCTGCCGGTCCCAGCGGATCAGCTCCCTCCACCTCGGCCTCCCAGGGCTCTCCAGACACTCCTCCATGCCTGATTTCCTGAGGAGCAGGAAGGTGAGCGCTTGGGGCAGGGGGAGGGTCATGTGCTGGTGACTGGAGCTGTGGTTTTATACATGTTTTAAAAGACCTGGTTTTGGCCTCTGAGAAAACTCATTACTGAGTCTCATCCTCCCCTGGCCCGAGCAGTGGCTTGTGCAGGTGAGAAGATGGAAACTCTCCAGCAGTGCTGGATACCTCGGGGCAGAGGAAAGGCCAGAGCTCAGCCAAGGAAGGGGCTGTGGCAGTGCCCACCTGGCTGCCCCAGCAGCATCCTTGCACGGTTCTGGCTGCTCCCAGCCCAACAGCTCTCTCAGCTCTCTGTTGTACCTGAGAGCTGCTCTCCCATGTGCAGAGAGCTTGGAGGCCTGTTTCGGCCTCTTTGAGCAAGACTGGCAGGATGTCATTCCCATGTGATGTGCCACGTGTCACTCTTAGGAGGGACTCGAAGGAGCCTGCACATTTGGGGACACAGCTGTGGTGCTCTCCTCATCCCAGGAGAGCTGACATTGCCTGAAGTTCCATCTCCACCAGGATGATTCCACCCTGTTGAGGGGTGGAAACAAGCTCTGTGGGTGCTGCACGTGTGTGTCCTGTGAGGGATCACCTGCAGCTAAAATCCTGTTACCCTTCGTCCCACTGTTACCAGCACCGCGGCACTGCTGGTGCAGCGTCCTCCAGGCAGGCAGGGAGAGAGGAGTAAAGGCTGAGCCAGTTCCAGGTCGGGGGGAGTTGTGTCAGGAGCTGATGCTGGAGGTTGTTCCTGTGCTGTTTTCACCCGGGCGTGCCCTGGCCCTGTCCTGTGCCCCTGCAGGTGCGAGCCCCCCGTTCCTGCCCCGGCGGCTCCTGCCGTGAGCCCGCCCGGCCGCGCCTGGAGCGGCTCCTGCTCCTCCAAGGCCGTCGGGAGGTGGAGGTGGTCGAGGGCTGCCACTGCAGCACCTGCCCCGAGGAATGTCTTCGGCTCCCAGCCCTGAAAACCTTCTTTCCAGACTCTCCCTGGGAGGTCACGATCGATGTGGGGAAATGCTCTGACCCAACCTACAGTGCAGCTCCTCTCCCCTTCTCTGGGAACATGGGGACGAGCCCTCTTGTGTGACCGGCACCAGTGTCCAAGCTCAGGGCACCCAGGCTGCTGAGCAGAGCCTCTGCCTTTGCGGGTACTGGGATTGTGTTTTGGGGTTGGGTTTCCTGTTGATGGGCTTTCCAGCACAGGTCTGCAGGCACAGTGATAATTCTCTGTCCTGTGCATGGGTGAGGATGGAGATACAACCACCTCTCTGGCCAGAGAGCATGGAATCAGAGTAACCCAGGCTGGGAGGGACCTCGGGGGTCTCTGCTCCAACCCTCCCAGTCAAAGCAAGGAAACCAACGTGGTGATAAAAGCTGTGCTCGAAACAGAGCCTGGAAAATGCAATTTCCTTACTGACAGCCTGAAATGCCCTTTTAGTACCAGTGAACTACACTGATGGTTCAAAAATCACTTGGAAATGCAAACTCCAAACGAAATCGTTCCAGATGGGTCAAAGCCTCCCACTGGAAGAAAGCTGAACTGGTTCATTGAGAACTGGTGAGCTGTCTTGTGAGTTCACTCATAAAATAACTCAAGACACGTCCGTGGAGATGAACTGATTTTATCAGAATGGAAAGTCGTGTTGAAATTATTTACCTCAGCTGTTTGACAAATTCCATTGTCCTGGAATTTGCTTATGTAATTTTTTGGGCATTTCTAAACCCCAGCCCGTTCAGACCTCCCGGCAGGTCTGTGGCAGGGCTGTGGCACCTCTCCAGCGCCACTAGAGAGGGACAGAGACCGCGGCAGTGCTGCAGTGAGCCCGGGGAGCAGCGCAGCGGCCTGGGAATTCATTCCGCGATTCTGAGAGCTGGAGGGGCCGGGAGTGGGCGGCGGAGCCCCCCGAGGGCTCTGCCTGAGGCCCAGTCCCCTCCTGGGGCAGCGCCAGGAGCGCCTGCACGGGCGGCAGCAGCAGCTGGTTATCCAGCTGTAAGTGGAAAAGGCAATTAGGCAGCGTGAAGTGCTTTCTTCCAGAGCTGGGAGAATCAGCATTTACTTCCCAGACGTGTTAGTGGAAGGTGCGGGACGATTCTGCTGCCTCGGGGGGGAAACTCAGGGAGCGGAGAGGGAGAATCTCAGTCATGGTTAATAGCCCAGGGCTGGCGAATGTGGACTCGCCGCCAGCTTTGCCTCTGCCCTAGGGCAGTCTCTGCACTTTCCTTCTGGATCTGCCCCTGTGAAGTCGGGCTGATTCTTTCAGTGACACAGTAAAGACTTGGGAACATCAGAGGAACGGGGGCGGGATGGGGGGCGCGGGGCTGGAGCAGGATGTTAAAATCTCACCCAGAAATACTGACTTCCAGAAATCCGCTGTCATTTTGTGTCTCACTCTTCAGGCATCCCAGAGATATTTGCTTTCAGAAATCACTTTTTCCTCCCCTGAAAACAGCTCCATCCTGGAACAAAGAAATCTCCTCTAGCAGCTGCTGAAGTAGTTGGGAGGGGGCAGGAAATTCTCAAAACCTGTTCAAAGCCAGGAGCCAAACAAACCCATGAAAGATCCACACCCAAGGGCTGGGGCAGGGCAGGACCAGGTCCTAGATAGAGCCCAAACACACTTTTGGCTGGCCATTAGCTCAGCCATCCTTCTCCCTCTCTTCTAGCTCATGCAACGCAGATTTTTAACCCTAATTTACTTGGTGAGGAGGGAAAAGCACAGAAACAACGTTGTTTCTTTCTGATGTTCTCATCAGCTCAGGCTGAGCCAGGCAGGACAGTCTGTGCCTGTGCCCTTCCCAGTGGGTGCAGGTGCAGCTGGAGGACCCTTGTCCCTTCTCCCCAGCTGCTGAGCCCCTGCCCGGGCCATCGGGACCTGCCACAGTGGCGTGTCCTGGTGTGGTGGTGACACAGCAGCAGGGATGTGGCTGTTGGTGTGCACACCCAGAGCCCCCCGCCCCGCTCTCTGTGACCAAACTGGGAATGCCAAATCCAGACAGAACTGCTTTGTGCCCTGGGAATTTTTCATTGAATTAAAGCCGAAATAGGGAAAGAAAAGGCAAAGCAGGACTTTGTTCTGCACCCCCAAAGCTGGGGCCATTGCCCACCTCCCCCTTTCACCCCTCTGGTATCAGCCTTACTTCATCCCACATGCCAGATTTGGGGCCTTCCCTTCCCTTCCCTTCCCTTCCCTTCCCTTCCCTTCCCTTCCCTTCCCTNCCCTTCCCAACCCTTCCCTTCCCTTCCCTTCCCAAACCTTCCCAAACCTTCCCAAACCTTCCCAAACCTTCCCTCTTTCCCCCACCCCACGGTGGCAGAGGCCACAGCTGCTGCTCCTGTGGAGAGCCCAGCTCAGAGCACATCCTGTGGAGGTGCCGGGGGGATGTCTCCAGGAGAGCCCGTAACTGGCTCGAGAAGCCCATTCAGGGCACAGTCCCTGGCAAATCCAGAGGGAAATGCTGAATGAGTAAATGCTAAACCCCCTTCCCCCGTTCCCTGGTGTGAGGATGTGGCCCTGGGAAAAGTGCTGCCATCGATATTTTGTGTTCAAATACAGTTTTTCTCAGAGATAACATGGAGCAGCTTGTGCTCGCTCCCCAGAACTGGGGCTTTCACAGGTCAGGGACAGCAATCACAACTTGCACCCACAATAACCCCCCTTTCCTCGTGGTCTGAAACTGGGATGGAGGAACAAAATCTACCATTGAAGCCCTGAGCTGGAGAAGGAATGAGCCCCAAACTCCCAGCAGGGACCCTGACAGAGAGAACAGCCTTTTCCAGCGGGTGCTGGATGCCAAAAGCTGGGTGGTCTGTGCTGCTGCCACAGGAGCCTTGGGTGCAGCTCCAGGTTAATTTTCCTTCTTGTTTCCTTGCAGATGGATTTTTCTGTGTGCCCACAAAGTTCAGCACTGCTCTGGTCAAAAACCCACATGGTGGGGAGGTGGTTCGGACACTGGAGAACTGTGAAATGAGGGGAAAATGCTATCGTGTCTCCCAGGTGGAATATTGTTATGAAATTGTCCAGAGCTCTGCAGGACACAGGGAGTAACAGCCCAAGGTAGGTTTTCAGGGGTTTGGCTCCTCTCTGGTGGGCTCAGCTGGGACCTCATGTGGGGTTTGAACTGCTGGGTGGATGCTCTGACATCGACAGCTTCATGCTGGCATCAAACTAGAGGGGTAAAAATGTCACATTTGTATTCTCTCGTGCTATAAAATGTATTTTGCTGCCACTAATTCGTGCATACATCAGGGCCATAAAGGAACAAATGGCTTTTTCTTTGGAGTGAGGATTTCTTTTAAAAAGTAATTAGGGAACAATTATATTTATTTTTAAAAACATTTAGTTGTTAAGTACGTCTTCAGTTCAACAGAGACCCTACTGTCTAGTTGAGCGTACCTTTGTGCACAGGGACCTCTGATTCAAAAATGCCCCCAAAATACTTCTTACCAGCTGTGCCTTGCTGCTGCTCTTCTTTGGGGATGGATGCCGAGATTAAGGCTGGAGGGAGGGTGGAGGGTGCTGGGGTGTCCCTGCTGAGGCGCTGCAGGGGATTTTCGTGCCTTTGTTTTGCAAATCTTTGCAGGAAATCGATGTGGGAAGGTGCTTGGGCAGCTGTTCCTCGAGGGATCCCTGCTCGCTTAGGTAAGCACAGCTGCCGGGTCCATCCGCTCTCCCTCCCGCGCATCCGCCCCGGGGCCGGGCGGGCGCTGCCCCCGCTGCTCTCCCCCAGCGCATCCGCGGCTGCCGGGCCGGGGCGGGCAGCACCCCCGGCCCCCCCGTGCTGCGCCGTGCCGGGGACAGCCGGGCCTGCCGCCATGGGGCCGAACCGGGCAGGCGCCTACAGAGCCTGTGGTGGCCCAGGGCAGCAGGCGCAGATCCTGACGGTGGCTTCTGCAGCCTGGGATGTGCCACTCCTGTCCCTCACCTGCTGGCAGTGGGACAGGAAGAGTGGGGGGTGCTGGGGCAGGGTGGCTCCAGGCAGTTGTTGCAGGGTGAGGTAGAATATTCCCAGTACACCCCCAGTGGGCTGAGGGGCAGGACTGTGTGTTGATTGTAGACATAAAAACACGGANGGGCAGGCCCTGGGCCAGGGTGCCCAGAGCAGCTGTGGCTGCCCCTGGATCCCTGGCAGTGCCCAAGGCCAGGCTGGACACTGGGGCTTGGAGCAGCCTGGGACAGTGGGGGGTGTCCCTGCCGTGGCAGGAGTTGGGATGAGAGGAGCTTTAAGGTCCCTTCCAATGCAAACCATTCTGGGATTCTTTGTCTGCAAAGGGAAGCAAATCAAACCACGCAAATCAAACCAGGGAGAAAGACCTGCTCTGCTGAGGCAGAGGGAGGTGACAGCTCACAAGTTACTCCATGAGTAAGGAATAGATGCTGCAGGAAGAAAGCTGCCTCCCTTCTCCCCACCCTGCTCCAGAACATCTGCCCTTTTCCCGAGTATGAACAGAAGGCCCAGACAGGGTGGCCGGCGTGCTGGGGGTGTACTGAGAGTATACTGGTTTTCTTGGGCTGCACTGGAAGTCTCCTGGGGATGTACTGGGGATGTGCTGCTTTTTCTCTAACTGCAGGGAGTCACAAGACGGAGAGGAACGCCTGGTCTGGGCAGAGGCTGCCCCGAGACGCTGTGCCCCGCACGGCTACCGCACGCACAGGCTCCGGAGCCGCCGGGGCCGCGTCCGCACCGCCGCTGCCATCCGGGAGTGCCGCTGCCAGCCGGGAGTGCCGCTGCCAGCCGGGAGTGCCGCTGCCATGCGGGAGTGCCGCTGCCAGCCGGGAGTGCCGCTGCCAGCCGGGAGTGCCGCTGCCATGCGGGAGTGCCGCTGCCATCCGGGCGTGCCGCTGCCAGCCGGGAGTGCCGCTGCCGGGGGTAGCGGGGCTGGGAGCTGCGGGTGGGGCTCCTGGAGACCCCGCCAGACTGTCTGTAGGATATGTAAATGAGAGAAGGCTATTTTTTGAATAAAAGCTACTTTAACCAGCGGGTATAAACGAACCCTCTACAAATTGTTTTGCAGCTTGTAAAATAAACATCATGGGCAATTTGCAGGTCCTTGGGGCTCCGCTGTGCAGCTCCACGGCCCCTCTGCACCCAGCGTCCCAGGAGGATGCAGCCGTCTGGCACGGGCTGGGGGGGGGGCACGGGTTGGCTGCTCCCGGTCACAAACTTTGGAGTCGGGAGAGGGAACCAGGAGCTGGGCACGTTGGGGCAGAGCTGTCGCTTCTGCCGGCACCCCCAGATATCCTGTGGGACATGCTGCTGGTGAGCTGGGAAGAGAAGGGAAAGGATCCCGGGGATACGGATAGTTTCCCCTCTCCATTAACTCCAGCCTGTCGGTGCCGCCGTGCCTGTTCTGCATAATTAACAGCCCTTTGGAGTGGAATAAACTGTAGGCACCACTGGACATTAGCCTTCACCTTGTCTCACATCAGGTGGTCCTGGCAGGGCTTCAGCCGGTTGCTGAATTAGTTAATTAGTGCTCATTTTTTCAGTTCACTCCCATGGCAGCTGTACAGTGCGCCATGTCCACCTGCACCAGCCTGGGTGCTTTGTGACTGGGGAACAAGACCTAAAGAATTGGCTTTTATCCCACCACCCGGATATTTAATTAAGTTCAAGAATTCAGGAATTAGCAGCAAATGCCTTTTAACTCCCAGGAAGCCAATTGCCCTAAAAAAAAAAAAAAAAAAAAGCAGCTGGATTAGGGTTCGGCTGCTGCGGTGTGACCCCACAGCCCGGGGCCGCAGCACCGCCGGGTCCTCTGCCGGACCCTGCTCTGCCCCGTGGCCTCGGCTCCCCGGCGGGACACACAACCCGGGCTGCCCCCCTGAGAGCCCCGGGCACCCTGCCCCGGCCCTGGCAGGGACACAGGATGGGGACACCAGTGTGACATCGAGCCTCCGCCGCGATCCTCGCCCTCAGCAGCGGCTGCGAGAGGGGCAGCGGGAGCAGCTGCGGCAGGGCCGGGGTGGGAGGGGGGTGCTCATCTTGATGGGCTGCATTCCTCTACACAAAGGTCCTACGATTTGTCCCATTAGTGCCGTCATTAAAATCCAGTTAGTCTCCTACGGCGAGCAAATGCAGCCCAGCCAAGCCCCTGGCAAGGCGCTGGTGGCCACAGACCCCCGTGTCCCCTGGCAGCCCCGGGAGTGCCTGGTGAGCCGTCCTCCCTCCCGCTTGTGTACTGGGGCTAATTGGTGCAGGGGGCCCGGGAGCCGGGCTTCTCACCTTGTTAGCATGGCAATTAGCTCTCTTTACCCTCCTGATTGCCCCTGTGCATATTTCACTCCAATCCAGCTCTCCAGTGAGTTATAAATGCGGCACCGGGGAGGCGGGGGCAGTTGTGCTGGGACAGGGAGCGCAGAGCCATGCTGGGGACTGTCCTGCTGCTGCTGGCCCTGGCCAAGACGGCGTGTCCGAGCCCAGCCAGCGTGGCGAGCCGGCGAGCTGAGGCGCTGAAGAAACTCCTGGAAGTCTTTGGCATGGAAGACCCTCCGGCCCCCCCAGCTCACTTCAAGCAGCCGCCCCAGTACATGGTGGATCTATTCAACACTGTCGCCAACGCGGATGGTGTCACCAAGAACCCTGACATCCTGGAGGGCAACACCGTTCGCAGCCTCCTGGATAAAAGTAAGGAGGGAGGGGTCCCTGTGGTGCTGGGATGGGGCTGTGGGGAGGGGCTGAGCTTGGCCGGCGGAGGTGCCACCCCTGGTTTTGCTCTTCTCAATCCATCCTTCCCTCCAGCTCAGAGCGAGGAGATGCGGTTCCTGTTTGTCCTCTCCAGCGTGGCCAAGAATGAGAAGATCCTGACGGCAGAACTGCACCTCTTCCGCCTCTGGCCGAGGGTCACAGATGGGCCCAAAAGGCACCACTTCTGCCAGGTGAGGAGGGGGATGGGGATGGGGCTGTCCCCCAGCCTGTGCACAGGGATGCCACTGGCACACTGTGGTCACCTGCCTGTAGCGGGAACACTGCCTGGCTCTAGGATCACGTGAAAAAATGTTTCACAGAGAATCACAGTGATTTAACTGTGGCAGGTTCTTAAATATCCTTCTGGCCTGTGCAAACATCAGCAAACGCACACAAGGTTGTTACAGATCCATGCTGGCAATTCCCCATCTCCCCCCACCCCTCTGTCCGGGGCCAACCCCTTGGGCAGACTATGCCGGGGTGACCACCTCTTGCCTTCCCCAGGTCAGTGTCTACCAGGTGCTGGAGAAGGACAAGCCAGACACGCCTGGAGGGAAGAAGCTGCTGGCAGCCCGGCTTGTCTCGCTGCAGACCTCGGGCTGGGAGGTCTTTGCCATCACGCCGGCTGTGAGTCACTTTTCCTCTGTTTTGGGCAGCACAGAGGGAATCCTGAGGGTTCACATGCAGGAGGTTTTTTTAACCGATTTCATCCCCAGCAGCCTTTTAGGCTCCAGTGCAGTTTCCTGTCTGCAGTCTCTGCAGTGACATGGGGGGATACATCTTATCCTGGGATCGGGGGGCAAAAGTCCTGCCAAGCGCCCCAGGGGCTGCTTCATCCTTCCCCAAATTTGTCTCACCACTCTGCAGGGAGCGCTGGTGCTGGCTCCTGCCGCGGTGTCCCCATGGCACACAGAGTGTGGCCTCGCAGGGCCCCAGTTCACGCTGTCCTGCTGCTGCCCTGGCACCTGCCTGTGGGGACACCAGAGCAGTGCCTGTCCTGGCCCGTGGTCACCCTGGTTTGGTTCCCCAGGTTCGCGACTGGACTGAGGATGAAAGCAGCAACCAGGGTTTGCTGGTGACAGTCCAGAGCCCGGGGGGGAGCCCGCTCGACCCCCCACCACTGCAGTTTGCGTCTGGACGGGGCCACCATGAGAGCAAGAAGCCCATGTTGGTCCTGTTCACGGACGACGGGCGCCGGGGAGCGTCGCTGCCCACAGCCGGCTTCCCAGGTGGGTCCCACACGCCTGGCACGGCTCCCTCGGTGCCAACACCCCTTTCCCAGGGGCTGCTCCTCAAATCCAAAGCTCCTTCCCTGGCTGGAGGGAGAGGCTCTCTCCTTTCTGGTGTAGCCTGCTCAGGGGAGTTGCCTGCTTGCAGATGTGAAGCTGGATTTGAGGGTGGCCGTGAGACTGAGGCTGTCACCGCCTGGTGGCTCTGCCTGGGCTGGTGACAAGCTGTGACAGAGGGCTGCAGACAAAGCCTGTGGGGAGGGGTGGCTTGGGGGCATTGCAGTACTTTCTCTCAGGCTCATGCAGTGGCTAATGCGTTGGATGCTCCTTTCTGGCAGATTTAAAGCCTCAGGCTCCCAGTCTCCCTGCCAAGATGCCGGTGCCCAAGCTGGGCAGGTCACGCAGTACACGGTCGCTGGACCGGCTACAGCCCTGCCAGAGGCGTCCCTTGTCTGTGGACTTCGAGGAGATCGGCTGGTCCGGCTGGATCATCTCACCACGGGGGTACAACGCCTTCCACTGCAAAGGCTCCTGCCCCTTCCCTCTGGGCGAGAACATGCGGCCGACGAACCATGCCACGGTGCAGTCCATCATCAACGCCCTGAAGCTGAGCGAGGGCGTCAGCAGCCCCTGCTGTGTGCCTGACAAGCTCTACTCCATCAACCTCCTCTACTTCGATGATGACGAGAACGTGGTCCTCAAGCAGTACGATGACATGGTGGCCGGGAGCTGCGGCTGCCACTGAGGCCGGAGGAGCAGGGGGCTGGAAATGGCACCGCAGTGGAAGCTGCACCCGCTCCCTCCAGAGCATCAGTGGGGTCTCTGTCCCACCAACCCTCTAAAAGAGACTGGGATGAGCAAAGCAAGGGGGTGCTGGCTCTGCCCCGGGTGGTGTCACTCCCTCACAGTGCCAGCCCAGGAGGGCTCAGGGCCAAGCTCTGATTAAATCAACCCGAACAAGCCTGTGTGACCCAGCAGCCCTGGGGCAGCAGCTCCATTTTGGGGTGCCCTGTGCGGGGCTGTGGGTGTCCCTGCCTGTGCAGAGGCTCCTGCAGGCTGTACTATATGTATATAGCAAGAGCACTAATATATGACAGAAACCGCCTGTACAGTGTCCTGTAAATGTCTGTACATTCCTGCATTGCTGTGACTTGTAAAATTAATTCAGAGCAACTATTTAAAAATGCCATTCTCCAAAGGCTGCCTGTGGACTCTGAACTGTGGCCAGGAACAGGGCAAGCAGACATCTCGCTGGCACAGGGAAGAGGGTGCACATGGAGGGATGAAGATCCAGCCACAGCAGAGTCTCCAGGGGCAAGGGGAGGAGGTTGGTGTGCCCATTCCTTGAAAGCTGAATGATCTCAGGATCCATCAGCCTGCAGCTGGGGGTGCAGGGAGATGAGCAGGTGATGGGGTGCTTGGGGGAATGTGGTGACAGGGTCTGGGGTGGGGCAGGGGTGTGTGTAGAGGTGCCTGGCACTGATGCTTCTGGGGCGGGTGAGTGGTAGCTGTCGTGGTTTAACCCCAGATGGCAACCAAGCACCATGCAGCCACTGGCCTCACCCTCCACCCTGGTGGGATGGGGGGGAGAATCAGAAGAAAAGGTAAAACCTGTGGGTTGAGATAAGGGAAGTTCAATAATGGAAATAAAATATGATAATATTTAATAATATTTGTAATGAAAAGAGAGACACCAAAAGGAGAGAGTCATAAACCCTGAGACAGACAAGTGATGCCCAGTACCCAGTTGCTCAGCAGCCACTGATCTGTGCCCAGCCTGTCTCCCAGCAGCAATCAGCCCCTCACCAGCAGCTCCCCCAGTTTACACACTGGGCAGGACGTTCTGTGGCATGGAATATCCCTCTGGCCACTTTGGGTCAGCTGTCCTCGCTGTGTTCCCCTCCAGCTTCTTGTGCAGCTCCTCGCTGGCAGAGCATGAGACCCTGAAAAGTCCTTGACTTGGGGTGAGCACAACTGAGCCACCACCAAAATATCAGTGTGTGATCAACTTATCCTGGGTCCAAAATAAAGCATTGTACCAGTACTGGGAAGAAAATTAACTCTATTGCAGCTGAAACCAGGACAGTGGGGCAGGACGGCTCTGGGGGAAGATGGTCAGAGGAAACTGCTGTGCCCAGAGAGAAGGTTCCTCATGGAAGAGAAATGGGATGGAAACCAGAGCTGCCCGGCGCTGCGGGGTCAGGTCAGTGCTCGGGAGGCCCACAGGGGGTGGGAGTCAGTGCGGGTACTGGGGAGTGGGTGCAGCTGTAGGCGGGCAGGGCAGGGCTCCCCTCACACCTGCTGGCACAGCCCCTCGTCCCCTGCAGGCCCGCTCTCCGTGGGAGGGTGGCTGGCCCTGAGTGCTCAGCCCCTCCGAGTCCCTTTCCAAGTTTCCAACATCGGCAGCTTAGCCACAGGCCCAGGATGATACCAGGAGTCCCCTGGCACCTCTGCATCTCTGAGCCGAGCTCACAAGTGAGTGAATCCCACCCTGGCCGGGCTGGCACCAGTTTCTTCCCTCTGCTCACCTGGAAGCAGCACCAGCAGCTGTTGGCCCTTCCCCACGTCAACCCTCCCTGCAGGCTGAGGTTCCTCTCTCCATCCCACCCAAGGGAAGGGTGTATGCCTTCAGGAGGCCCACTGACTAGACATGGCTCCACACCAGAGGGCGAATCCTTCCCTTGTGCCCCCCAGATGTATCCCCCACTGCCTCCCACGGTGTGAACACAGGCCGGAGCCAACTGGTGTGTCCTGATCTCATGCACATCCCAGCTCCAGTTCCAATGCACCCAGGCCCAGGCACCTCATTCCAAAACTAAAACATGGACAGGCTCATCTGCATTCCTGAGAGCCCTGTCCTTGTACTGATGGACTTGTGAGCCCTGGGGAGATGTCCCCTCCTCACCCCAAATGATGAGCAGTTTACTGAATCACACACAGTGGCTGGACAAGAATCCACGACAATGAAGGGTTTGGGCCATTTATTAAATGCCTGTTCCTGGGGGTGCTCTGGCTACAAGCTCTGTATGCCCGTAGTGCCCGTGGGTCCCATCACAGCAGCATCCCGAGCTGGGACTGTGCCCCAGACTCCAGGGCTGTGGGAAGAATTTGGCTGTAGCCTTTCCTCTGGGCCTTCACCCAACTCCCCACACTGGACTAGGCCTGGGCTGCTTGGCTGGGAGGGAGTCGGGGGGCCTGGGCAGGGGGAGCAGGTGTGTGTCCCACGCGATGGGGAGCAGGGCAGCACCTGCACAGGTGTCACACTGGGCTACCTGCCACAGACAGCTGACAGTTCAGTCCCACCACTCACTCCCCGTGGAGTCAGGGTGCCCCTTGCCTCAGCCCATGGCAGACAAACACCTTGCCCTGGCCGTACAGCTCCCGAGCCGCCTCTGACTGACCGCTCCGCGGGACAGTAGTGTCCGGCACACAGCAGTGAGGGAGGTCCCAGCTGGCAGCAGCCCCTGTGCAACAGCAGAGCCCCGGCACTGCTGTGACCCTGCCCACAGCTCGGAGCCTCCCTGGGGACAGGACTGGCTGGGAGGATGGCCAGGACAGGGAACGTCTGCGGGGTGGGGAGCCTGTGGTCAGCGGTAATAGCGGGGGTCAGCTCTCCAGCACTCTGAGAACTTCCGCAGGACTCGCTCCTTCAAGCACAGCCTCCTGGAAAGCTGATGTGACTGGCTTATCTCATGGGCCTTCAGCTTGGCATAGTAGTCAGAAAACTTGTTGTAGAGGATGGAGATGGGCATTCCATTGAGGATGATCCCGAAGGAGATGCAGACAAATGCCACCATCCTGCCGAGTATTGTGTCAGGCACGGTGTCTCCGTAGCCCACGGTGGAGAGGCTGACCTGTGCAGGGACAGGAAAGGATAAAATCCCACGGGAACAAGCCCAGCAGACCCCACTGGCTGGTGCTGGAACTCACTCCCCCCCTGCCCCTCTGTGGAGCCACCTGTCCCCTGCGGCCAGTGCCAGACCGTGACGGAAGCCAGCTGGACTGTCCCCTCTCCAGAGCCTGCCCGGCCAGGGCTCCACTGTCCAGGCTGTGCCCAGAAGGCCTGGAGAGCAGAAGGAAAGGGCTGGCTGAGCCCCAGAAGCAGAGATCAGAGGCCAGACCCTGCTCCCTCACTGCTTTGTGTGTGTCTCTTCAAAGGCAGCTGGACAACCCCGAGCTGAGCCCTCCCCAGCAGTCGGTGTCTGCTGGAGCTTCCTTCCCCCTCAGAGCTGTGGCTCCAGAGCTTCCTGGCCGTGTCTCCATCCTCTGGTCCCAGAGGAACAAAGCTGCCTGGAGCCTCCCTCCAGGGGAAACAGAGGCACTGTCTGGGAATGAACCATGTTTAGTAAATGGGGAACAGGGCTCTGGGGACAGGGTGAGAGCTGAGGCACAGAGGTTTGGGCCTGGCAGGGAGCTGTGCTTGCAGGGACAGGCTCAGCCAGGGATGTTGAAATGCTTGAACCTGGTGATATTGCTGAGTGATTTTGCCCTTCCTCGCGGAGGGATGAATTTGAAGCAAATAGCCTTTGTGGCCAAGGGGGATTATAAGAGCAGAAGTGATCTGTGGGATCATTTCATCTGTAAATCAAAATGCCCTCATAACCCCTGGCTCTCAAGTGCTTTAGCTGCTCCCCATCTCGGACGTAATCCCAGCTTTATTATAGTGCTCAGCTCTGCAGAGCTGCCGGCTGCTGGCACGAGCAGGGCAGCAAACGGGCAGCACTCTGTGTCCACTCTCAGGACACGGGCTGAGGGGCAGTGTGACTGTGGGTCTCACATACAGCCCCGGGTTCCCTGTCTCAGACCCACAAGCTCTTGTGCCTCTCCAGATCAGCAGGGCTGGAATACTGCCCAGGCCCCAGGCTGTCCCCATGCCCACAGGCTGCATCCACCCAACACTTGGGTCCCATGACAGATAAAGCCTGGGCTGAGTCACATCCCACTTGTTCAACTCAGGCCTGGAGGTTCCCAGGCCATCACCTGTCCCACCATCCCACCTCAGCACCAGCTTTTGAGCCTCTGAGCTTTGTCCAAACCTCTGACTTCTTTTCTCAGAGCATGCAGGCCTCTGGGTTTCCCACCATTACTGAGCTGATGGGAAGGCTGGGCCCTTCCTGTCTCCAGCCAGCAGCAGTGGTGAATCCCCTGAGCACTGGGGCAGCCCCAACCCACGGAGCCTCCCCCACCCCCTCTGGAAGAAGCTGCTCACACCTTACCGCTGCCCACCACCACGCGTAGGGGATACTGGTGAAGTCAGTGCCAGGGACATCGTGTTCCACCGAGTGTATGAGAGCAGAGAAGGTGAAGACCCCCATGGCAATGAAGAGGAGGAGGCAGCAAACCTGCTGGTAGCACTGGCGCATGGTGAAGCTGAAGGCCCGGAGGCCGGTGGAGTGACGCGCCAGCTTGAGGATGCGGAAGATCCTCATGAGCTTGATGAGCTTGAGGACTTTGCCCAGCTTGCTCACATTCTCCACCTTGTGCAGCTCCTCGTGGTATTGCATGTCTCCATCCTCCAGATTTTCAAAGAGGATCTGGATGTAGAAGGGCAGGATGGCCACCAGGTCTATAGCGTTAAACGCTGCCCGCAGAAAGTTCTTGAAGCTGGAGGAGGATATGAGCCGCATGAGGTATTCGGAGGTGAAGAAGATGGCACAGATCATCTCCATCTGCTCCATCCACAATTTCCCCGTCTTGTTTTTCATCTCCTCCACTGTGCTCAGTGTCATGCCCACAATGGAGATAAGCACAAAGAAGCTCGACATGACAGCAATGATCTTGGCTGGGACAGAAGAGTATGGGTTCTCAATGAGGTTCCAGACTATCTTCCGAAACTGACCCAGAAATTTGCCATCAAACTGCGCCCCTGACTCCAGGGGCTCCAGTTCTGCCTCTAGCTCCTTCTCTATTTTCAGGTACTCATTGAGTTCATCTTGCTTTTCCTCGAACAGGATCCGGCAGCAGCGTTGGGAGTATTTCAGATGGATTCCCCAGTACTCAATTTCCTCCACAAAGTTACTGGGGCACATCTCTTCCATCATCCACAGGACTCCACTGCGGTAGAAGTGGAAGATATAGTGGAAAATTGAAGGATCTCTATCGAAGAAATACTCATTCTTCTGCACCAAATAGTCATCACAGAGCTGCAGCTTCTTCACAGGGTCTGTATAGAGGGCCAGCTTCCCAAGCCGGGTGATGGGATACTGGGCCAGTACCTTGTAAGCTATCTGGAATGATTTGCCACCTACATTAATGTTGAGCAGGTACTTGTTCCTTTGGATGGGAGTCTGGCTCTTCTCCTGGTTTCCGTCTGCCACATTCTGCATGGAGCTCCACTGCTTTACCAGGCTGTCCTGCGCAAATGGGATGTGGGACTCCTCTTCCTCCGGGGTCCGGCTGCGGCCCTGGTGATCCCCTATCTTCATGCTGGCCGAGAGACTCGCACGCCTCCACTGCTGCCTCATGGTGCCTGGCCTTCCGAAGCAGTGACTCCTGTTACGGGCCCTGGGACAGCAGCTCCGGCTGCATGGGAACGCTCCCACTGGGAACACGCTGCCTGGGATGAGTGCTGTGAGCTCGGGCCAGTGGAGTGGCTGTCCGAGGGGCACAGCTGCGTGCTGGTGCCACGTGGCACCTGCCGGGGTCCCAAAGCCGATTGCTGATCAGATTGGGGTTTGCACCGTGGCAGTTGGAGGCGGCCAAGCGCCCGCTCCTTAAGACACTAATGAGATTGAGGCACTAGTCCTTTATGTAAGGAACTATTTCCAGCTCTGCACTTCTCTTTTCCCTTATTCTGTTCTTATTAGCTGTTTGCATTTGCCGCATGCTGTTTCCTGGAAGGACATCCATGACAGCAAACGAAACAGCACAAATTTGCCTCGATTTACCCTCTGTTGATGGGACAGGAAGGTGCAGGATTTGTATTGGCTTTGTACCCCCACACCAGATGCTGCTCTTGGCACCAGCCCTTTGTTAAATGCTAATGCAGCTGCCCCGGCTCTGTCAGCTGTCATAGCCAGGGAAGGGAGATGGTCATGACCTCCCAGCTCATCCCTCAAGTCCCACAGTGCAGATTTAGAGGGGATGAGGTGAAGGAACCACCTCCGCCTCCACACAGTGCCCGAGCAGATTCCTGCGGGGCAGGCTGCTCCTGTGCCCCTGCCCTGGGCCGTGACATCAGCCTTCAGCCCCACGACTCACCCAGGCAGGGGCAGGAACAGGGAACAGGACACTGGAAACGCAAGTAGGCAGTAAAAGTTCCTCTGAATTGTCAGAACTGAAAAGGAGGAAATAATCCTTTGGATTTGCAAGTAAAATGGGAATCAAAATTAAACAGGCTGATCTTTGAGGTCTTATCCTGGAACATGATCCTACTTCCAACATGTAAAACATCACACTTATCTCCATGAACTGGCCTAATTAAATTCAGAGATGTGGAGCACAAAGATGCTGCTGGCCTGAAAAGCAGCACGAGCTCCACTACACTTGAAATCTCTGAGCCTGGGGATTAGAACAAGAAAAACACTTCTAGCACTGGACAGAGGAAGGGAAATTGCTGTCAGAAACACAGGCCCAAGTTTTGGCACAAGATCCATAAAATGTGTTTCTTTCAACCCCGAAGCACTTGGCTCAGGGAGCAGTAAGCAAAACCTGCAATGTCTTGTGAGCTTGCCCCAGGGCCTCACTCCCCTTTGCACGGAGCAAGGGCTCTGCCCTGTGCCACAGACCAGCTGGGCTCGGCTTGGCAGCTGCAGCTCAGAGTATAATCTGAGACCAGCTGGTGACAGCTGACCTCGGCCACGTAGCCCTGCCAGCACCAGCGCTTCAACTGGCCCCAGCTCAGCCCTGTCGTGCCGGGACTCCCGGAGCCCTTCCCGCCCTGCAGCGCTCCCCGCTTCGTGCTCTGCTCTGACAAACAAGGGACAAGATCAGGCAGTTTTTTCACATTGCTTTTGGCTGAGCTCCTCACTTGTCCCTGGCTCAGCAGTAGCACCTCTGGTGCTGCTGTGGCAACTGTTCCTCCTGTCCCCATCCTCTCTGTTTGCTTTGGCTCCTGTGTTTCATTTCATTTCCTCTGCTACAGCCGGTGTGTGTTGGAGTCGCGTCTGGCCCAGGCAGGCACAGCAGCACCGGCTTCCCCACAGTGCCCCATGCCAGCCCATCCACCCCAAGTGCTCTTTCCCAGGATATGACAATCCAAAGGTGATGCAGCCCCTGGCCTCCCAAATACAGAATCTAGGCAAACACGCAAATCCAGGAAAAATAAAAACTCCAGAACTTGTTAATTTCACATTCTTTATTCTCCTGTGTCAGTCACCACAGCTATCTCTGCCTGTCCCTGTGCGTGTGTCTTTGCAAATGACTCCTTGGTACTAAAAATAGCAGCCCTGGAATAACTCAGGACTCCATACCACATATAGAAGCTTCTCCCATGGGGTATGGCAGCACTCACACGCTATCCAGGAGCAGAAGACTCCTACTCCAAGGCTAATGACTGGTGTCTGCTTGGCAAGCCAAGTTCCCACCTTCAAGGCACGGAGGTCAGCAGCCAAGGCAGCAGCTTGGCGCACTTAGTGAACACTTGTGCAAGGTGCACGTGGCAAACACTGAACCACAGGCACTGGGCACTAATCTGCCCCTGCACGGGCAGTTCCGAGAGGTGCACAGCCCTGAGTCCTTTGGCCCGGGCTCCATGTGCCACACAGACAGTGTCTGACCCAAGACATGACTTATTTCCAGGGACACCTCCCCTAGACCAAGATGCTCAGAGCCCTGTCCAGCTTGGTCCCAGGGAAAGAGCAGTCACAGCTGCTCTGGGCAACTTGTGCCAGGGCCTCACTACCCTCACCTCCTTCATGTCTTACCTAAGCCCACCCTCTGCCAGTTTGTAACTGTTGCCCCTTGTCCTCACAGGCCTTGGTGAAAAGCCCGTCTCCATCTTTCATTCAATCCCCTTTTAGACATGGACAAGACACAACAAGGCTCCCTGGAGCTGTCTCTTCTCCAGGGTTTGCCCTTACAAAGGTGCAGGAACTTGCACTTGACCTTATCTAAATTCATGAGGTTCCCATTGGCCTGAAGGTCCCTCTGGATGACATTTCCCTCCCCAGCTGCACTCCTCAGCCTGGTCTCATCGTCAGACTGGCTGAAGGTCCACTTGATCCCACTCTGCACACCACTGATGAAAACATGGCATAGCACTGGTCCCAGTAAGGACCCTCGAGGGACACCACTCATGTCAGAACAGTTTTAAGGAAGACACCATTAAGAGTGTTAAGAGGAGCCCCCTGCAGCATTCAGCACTGGGGTGGGCAGGGCAGGTCTACCAAGGGTGGAGATGTTTGTGGAAGGGAGTGTGAGAGGAGCTGCTGGCCCAGGGCCAAGGAGCTCCTTGCCCCACGTGGGCTCAGGAGACAGCACAGTGAAGCCAGAGCAACTGTCTCCCCCGTGGTGGCACTGTCAGTAAAAGCCTCCCGTGCACGGGACTGAGCAGCATCAAACAGTAGTGCAAACACGGAGTATTTGTCTGATCTGTGCAGCCAGTGAGCGCCTACAGAAATGGGTGAGAAAGCTCCTGTTCCCTGACAAAATCCAGGGGGAAGAATGGGGCAGGTGAAAAAAGGCTCCTGGCTGGAAGTGGAAGGAGGCAGTTGAACAGCACCTGGCATTTCAAGGACAAAAACATCCTTGGGTCCAAGGCCACACTGGTGGGCATCAGCCTTAGCGACTGTCATGCAGAACAATGAAGCCACTTCTACCACCTTTGGGAGGCTGATGTCACAACGCCAGGGAAGGTCCTCTGCTATTTCTGGAGCCAAGGTAGTTCCACAATCTAAGACCCATTTACAAAGGGAGCATCCTCTTGGTATTCCAGTGTAACAACCCAGATTTGAGAGCTGATGTCCAATTCAGTCAGGCTCTGTGGTGAGCAGGAGACAGATCAGGCTAGTCCCACCTTATCACCTTGGCATAAAGATCCCTGTTACAAAGGCAGAAAAACACTTGGTTATTGACAGTCTTTTGGGAAGAAACCTGGTTTGACTTCAATTTATGCGAAGTGGAGGAAAGGATCAGTATCTTAGCAGGACTGATCCATGTCCTTGGCAGCAGGGAGGAAAGGGGAGAGTTCTGCTGCTTCAGGGCAGACTGAAACCCCATGCACCTTGTTGGCAAGCATCAGGGAAGCTGGGTGTGTTGGTTTAACACAGCCTGGTTTTAGTGGGCGGGAGGAGCTGCTCAAAGCTTCTACTATGTCCGGCACAGAGCCAATAGCTGAAGGCTCTGACGATGGGCAGGTTACCAGCCCAATCAGAGAAGCTGGTAACGCCAACTTAAGAAAGGAAAAACCGCGGGAAGCTCTCTTTTCTTCTCCCAAGGGAGGTGAGGTGGCCGCCAGGGCCCATCCTGGCGGGGGCCACCGGGGGCCGCACAGCCAGGGCCGCCCAGGCAGTGCCGACGGGTGGCCAGCAACGGAACCACGGTGAACAATTCCCCGATATGGAGCCCAGACGAGAACAACCTTTTCAGTGCAGTGAAGCTCTGTAAGAACTTTTCAACTGATGGAACTTGAGAACAAATGAACCTACTGACACCACCTTTCTTACGAGTCAGAGAAAAAGGAAAAGCGAGGACATGTGAGGAGAACCAACACAGCAGCACCAAGGTCAGTGAAAAGAAGGAGGGAAGAAGTGCTCCAAGCGTCAGAGCTGAGATTCTTCTGCAAAGCCATGGTGAAGACTATAATACAAGAAACTGTTTCCCTGCAATTCATTAGGTGCCTGGGGAGGTGCAGATATCCACGCGCAGCCCATGAGGAGGAATACTCACGCTGGAGCGTGTGGATACTGAAAAGCTGTAATCTAGTGAGGAACTCAGAGAGAGAGGACCCTTGCTTCCAGAAATAGAGAACCCTTACTTCCAAACTAGAACAGCTTATCCTTAAAAGACAAAACCCCATGAACTAAAATGACCCACACTAGGCTGTTGGGGGAAGACTGCTTGGCCCGCGGGAGGGATCCACATTACAGCAGGTTGGGTGGGCTGCTGTTTGTGAAAGTTAAAACCATGCTGGAAAAGTTTGCAGAGAACTATCTCCCGTGGGAAAGACCCCATGGCACAGCAGAGGAAATTTTTTCCCTTAAGCATACTGAAGAAATATTTTTAAGAAGTGAAAGACTGACCAAAACCCCATATTTTGTCTCCTTATGCGGTCGGTGGGAAAGAGAGAGGGACTGGGAAGGAAAGGTGTTCTAAAGTTAATTCTCATTACCTTTCTTACTTTTAATTCTGTTAATAAATTTTCTTTTTACTGTTTAAGTTTTAAACCTGTTTTGCCTTAAAGTGTTTTTCCCTTAATCCTTAACTCATGAAGTTTTCAATTCCCCCTCCTCTGCTCAGCTATAGCAGAGGAAAATAAGTGGATAGCTTTTTGTGGGTGCCTGGCACTTAGCCAGTGTCAAACCCCAACACTGGGAAAACCTACCCCCAAAGGGGAAAGCTCTAGAAGCCAGAAACACAGGGCAAGAAGGAATTTCTCCCCCAGGCACATGGAGCACATGGGATGCGAAATACTTAACCTTCAGGGAGAGGAGCCTTTTTGGCTCTGGTCCTGCATCAGCTGTTCCCTGGATGCTTTTTCAAGACTGAAGATGTCAGATCGGCATTTTGCTTTGGACAGACCCCACACAGCAACAGAACCTGCAGCTACCAGGATGCTCAGGAGCCCTGGAGAGAAAAGTGCACAAGCAGAGACCCACTCACTGCCCTGGTCTGGGCATTGGGACTGGGCTCTGCTGCTCAACACCATGAGCCAACAGCCAGAGAGGAGCAGTGTCCCTGGAGGGCAAAGGACAGACAGAGAGGAGGTGAGTTAGTGCCAGATCGCATGGAATGGCCTTTCCAAAGACACAGCACATCCAAGGCAGAGCAATAATTAAGCTGTGGTGTCAGGCCTCCCTTAGCCCTCCCAGCCCCAGCCCAGCAAAAGCGGCTACTGATACAGGTCTGGAATTGACCTCAGGATACTCACTTTATGGCCCAAGGTAGGTAGGTCCAAGACCATGTACAGCACTCTGAGTCTCACATACCTGCAACAATCACGATCCATGTGTAACCTTGACTCCTCGATGGCACAGAGATCTCAGGTTCAGGCGTAGCTGAAGCCTCTGTGAAGAAAGAGTAACAAGCCCATGAGGCTTCCAACTCACGGTCAGCACTCAAAGCAGTCTTCAACCCACACCTGGCTGAGTTCCCAGCTCACCTCAAGAGCACCAAGAGGCCTTTTTCAATTTAAGCAAAACCTTATCTGCCACTAGTGTGTTTAACCCACTCTAGAGAAAAAAACGTCCTGCTGGAAATGCATAACAGGGAAAGGTGGGAAATTTCCCAGCTGGAGCTGGAACTGCAGCATCCTAGCCTGTCGTCGTGGCACTGAGAAGCCACATGTACAACCAAAACGCAGCTCTTCACCTTACCTGCCAATTGAACTGGTGCAGGCATCAAACCCAAACCCAGTCTCACACCTGCTGTAGTCCCCCTCCTCTCCACACCCTCGGCAACCCTCCGGGTGAGGGAAGCCAGAACAGCCCTTCCAAGCACCCCGGACAGCCAATGGGTCTGACAAAGGACACTTCAGAGCCGAGTAGCTCTGGTACCGACAGTACTGGGGTGCAGACACAGCTGGACACAAGCCCAGACACTGTGTCTGCAGCTCCTGGCCAGCCCGGATGGCCCAGAACTTCCACCTCATCCTCTTCCTTTCAGCCTGCCCATTCCCCAGAGACCAGAGGAGCTCGGGAGGTGGACAGATTCCAGTGTCTTCTCGTTTGAAGCAGTTACTGGGAATTGCATGTTCTAGAAGAAGGAAGAAAGCACTTCAAGGGCGCTTCCCGAGGGAGCCCTGAGGGGCGTTATCGCCGTCCCCACCAGAGGAAGCCGAAGGTGCGCGCCCCCCATAGCGCTTCCTCCACTCACAGTGACCCGCGGTGACCACAGCTGCCCCGGACCGGCCGGAGACGGCGAGGAACAAAGGCTTCGGTCCGGCTTGCCGCCCCCGGCCCCCCGCTGCCCGCACCCCGCGCCCCCGTACCTGCGCTGCCGGTGAGCGGCACCGCCGAGCTCCTCGGCGGGGTCACCGCGGGGCCGCCGGGACTCGGCTCCGCCGCGGTCCCGCTCCCGCAGCCCCACTCGTCCGCGTCGTCCTCGCAGTCGGGGTGGCCGTCGCAGCGCCAGTCCTGGGGGAAGCAGCGGTCGCCGGGCGCGCACTGGAACTGGTCCGGGCGGCAGCGGAACGGGGCGGCTGCGGGGGGACGGGCGCGTGAGGGGAGGCCGGGGGGCCCCAGGCGGGGGAGACCCCANCGCGGGGCGGGTTCACGTGAGCGGAGCAGGGGACCGCCCCCCGGCGGCGGGCAGCTCGGCTGGAGCCGCGCTCCCGGCCCGCTCCGCTCCCGGCCCGCTCCGCTCCCGGCCCGCTCCTCCCGGGACTCAGCGCACCGAGCTGCCACTGCCCGCCTCAGCCCCCTCCCAGCTCCAGCAACAGCCGCGCCCTCCCGCAGTTCCCTGGACATCCATCAGCACTGCAGTCGGCAGTGACCTGCTGTCTCCGGGGAGGGGCTGGACAGCGCTCTGCTGGACCGAGCAGGGTGCAGCAGGACACTGGCAGGTGGGGGGGAAGTGCCCCAGGCTGCTGAACCTTTCTCGCAGAACGTGGGCACGGGGGGAGCCCTGTGAGCGAGGCTGTGCTTTACTCGGCTCTGCTGTTCACTGACTGACTACAGCTCACAAATGCCCCTGTGCTGTGTCACTATTCCAACCAACCAAATACACTGGTTTTAAAGATCAGTAACTTGAATAAATCAAATAAAACGGACAAAATGGGGGATGGTAATCACAGCTTTATATACATTTATTAGTCAGACATCAGCTCCCTGCAGCAGCCCTGGAGCCACAACCAGCACAGCCTCCCCACCAGAGCTGCTCTGGAACCACCTGTGCCCATCACGCAGCTCCAGCTCACTCCCTGCTCACAAGTAGGGCTCGTCCTTGGAAATTTCCCACTTCCTAAGTGGTGGTCCTGGTGTCACTGTTTTTTTCCCTGCTGTTGTCACTGCAGCATCTCGACTGGGGTAGAGAAAGGAGGAGAGAGAAGATGCTTTAGTCACACTCTGGAAGCACACTTGGATTTAATCAGAAGTCCAGGTTGCAAAGCAGTGCAGGAAGTGTTTGTTAATCAGAGTCCCAGAATGACTTGGATTGGGCGGGACTTTAAAGCCCATCTCATTCTAGCCCCTGCCATGGGCAAGGACACCTCCCACTATCCCAGGCTGCTTCAAGCCCTGTCCAACCTGGCCTTGGGCATTGCCAGGGATCCAGGGGCAGCCACAGCTGCTCTGGCCCCCCTGGCCCAGGGCCTCCCCCCCCTCACAGCCAACAATTCCTTCCCAGTATCCCATCCAGCCCTGCCCTCTGGCAGTGGGAAGCCATTCCCCCTTCTCCTGTCCCTTCGGGCCCTCGTCTCCAGTCCCTCTCCAGCTCTCCCGGAGCCCCTTTAGGCACTGGAAGAGGCTCTGAGCTCTCCCTGGAGCCTTCTCTTCTCCAGCTGAGCACCCCCAGCTCTCCCAGCCTGGCTCCAGAGCAGAGGGGCTCCAGCCCTAGGAGCAGCTCCGTGTTCTCCCTTGCACTCATTGCAACAGGTCCTTTCTTGGAAGCCCCAGAGCTGGACAGATGCTCCAGGTGGGTTGTCACCAAAGCAGAATAAGTGAACTCCCTCCCGCCTCACTTACTTGCCGGGAAATATAGACCCAAATAATCAGTTCCACATTCTTCTGCCAATCTGGGTAACTCCCCACTGCTGCTGGGCGCATTCTGTGTTCCTGGTGTAAATCAGGACCCGCTCCGCGGCGGCAGCGGTGCACCACTGCCCGCATCAGACCTACCTGCCGGCCTGTGCCCCGGCTGGCAGGGTTCTCTGCGCCGCCGCCACCACCACGGGCGGCAGCGACTCCCGGCGCCCGTCCCGGCTGCAGTAATAGTTATCGGCGAATTTGTGGCTGGGGCCCACCGGGAGCCGCGGCGGCGGCTGGGTCCTAGGCAGAGAACGACCCGAGCGTCAGCGGCGGGGCCGAGGTGGGGGCGGCTCAGCGCCCTGCCCGCCACCCGGCCCGGCCCCGGCACCTCTTAGCGATCTCCTCGTAGCGCAGCTGCAGCTTCACCTGGAGGTCCCGCTGCAAGGCAAGGCCAGAGCAGCTCAGGCGGGAGTGCCGCCCTGCGCCGGAGGCTCTGCGGAACCGGGGGCGCAGCGCAGCGTCCCGCGGGGCAGAGGAGCCCCGAGGCCGGGGTTGTTCTTACCCCCGCCAGGAAGTTGCGGAGCCGCTGGATCACACGAGTCGCCGTCGCCATCTTGGCAGCGGTGAAGGGCAGGGCCTCGGGGGGCGCCGGGAGCGCGCGCGGGGAACCCTGGGTCTCGCGAGACTTGGAGCTATATAAGGCGGCGCGGGAGGTTGACGCCCCTTTCCGCGCCCCGGAGCCGCCATGGACACGAGTCGCGTGCAGCCCATCAAGCTGGCCAGGGTGGGTACGGGGCCCGGGGGGGCCGGGCCGCACCGCACCACTCCGCTGACCCTCCACTGACCCTCCACTCTGTCCCCGCAGGTCACCAAGGTGCTGGGCCGGACCGGCTCTCAGGGGCAGTGCACTCAGGTGAGCGGGCCGGGCGGGCGCGATGCCGCGGGCCGGGCTCGGCCAGGCTGACGCGGTTCCCTCCGCAGGTGCGCGTGGAGTTCATGGACGACACGAGCCGCTCCATCATCCGCAACGTGAAGGGGCCGGTGCGCGAGGGCGACGTTCTCACCCTGCTGGAGTCGGAGCGCGAGGCCCGGCGGCTGCGCTGAGCGGGACGCGGGGCCGCTCCTGCTGCCGGATCGTCCATCGGGGGAGGGAGCCTGGGGCCCCTCGCCGGATCGTCCGTCGAGGATGGAGCCTGGCGCAGCGCATTCGGCCGTGGGTCGCGGGTGGGGAGGAGCGTGGCGGCCGTGTCACTGCAATAAAGGGTTTTTCCAATAGCCCCTTGCCCGGGTTTCACTCAGTGAGCACCTGACGCCTCTGGTTTGTCTCACCTGAGCACCTGCTGCTTTCCTCGCGTTCAGTAGCAGCATGCCCTGCTCAGTACTGGGGTTACACATAATGTCTTCACTGTAATATCACTTCGTTATTTCATCTTTGCTGACCTGTCACAACACAAATAATTCTGTTTTGATTACAGTAGCCTTAATCCTGGCCTTCCTGGTAAGCGATTTCCTGTATGTGATGGTGAAACTTACTGGACCTCAGTGGAATTTAATCACAACTTAAAAGTCAAGCTTGGTACTAGCTTGCAAAGCAACTGCCTGCTGCTTCTATCTGTCTGTCCTCAGTAAACTGCTCAGTGAATGCTACCATGAAGGACACCTGCTTGCTGTCCTTCCTGGCAGTCACCTGCAGAGAGCAAGTGCTTGTCATTCCTCTTTGATTTGTTGACTCCTCTAGCTGTCTTTGGTTTTCCCTTCCACCACAAAATCAGTTAGCAAGATATGTTGTTTTAGGATAT
Organism: Platysteira castanea; assembly: GCA_013397175.1. Taxonomy (NCBI): domain Eukaryota; kingdom Metazoa; phylum Chordata; class Aves; order Passeriformes; genus Platysteira; species Platysteira castanea. The sequence continues at coordinate 123,333 of VYXC01007325.1, read as the reverse complement.
TACACAAATCAAAAGTTAGGCTGAAAAGTTTAAAATGAGCCTGAAAACTGTGCTGGTTCAAGGGCAGGTGTTTAAGGACTGGTGTTTTTTATCTGCTTATAGAGTGATGCAGGTTTGTGGTATGTTTGAGCAGAGTCAGATCTGCAGCCTCTCATGTATGGTCTCTGATGGGAGTGGTTTTTGTCTGCAGTGTCCTGAGCTTGACTGAGGCAGTTCAGTGGCAGGTGTGGCTGGGGATTTGGGTGTCCTAAAGCTGAGCAGAGCACTGCTGGGACAGATGTGCAAAATGCTGAACTGGAGCAGGCACTGAGGATTGTTGTAGGGCTGATGTTAAGAGTGTGGGATTTGTCCTTTCTGCCAGTTTTAGTTGTGCCCTGGGCAGCTCGTGGGCAGCATGAGGCCTAGAATTTGTGCCATGGAGAAAGCCCTTGTGTTCGTGATGTTGCTTGATGTCATTTACGATTATTCTTTGGGGGTGTGTCAGTTTCAGAGCATTAGCACAAGGCTGCGCTCCCTGGCTCGTGTGACACAAAGCTCAGAACTGGTCGTGTGTGCCAGAAGTCCTCTCAGAGTTCAGTTCTGTGGCTGCTGTTTATTTCCTCACAGCTGCAGTAGTGACCCAAGAGTGTTTGCTCTGGCCCCTGCCAGCCCTGAGTGCTGGGTGACTGGGACAGAGTGGCTTAGAGAGCTGTGTCCCTTCTGGAATATCCCTGTGGGGTCAGCCTGGTCCCGGTCCGCATGAAGAGGGAGGCAATTTGCCTCCTCACACTTGGTCTGGTGGTTGCCCTTTAATGATGCAGTGTAATATGAGCACCACAGAGAACCCAGGGTGGTGCAGGGCTGCGGCTGGTCCTGCGTCCATCTTGGTCCTGCAGAATGAAATGGGCAGAGACACCACTGCGCCTGCCTGGGACACCTCAGCAGGAAGAAAACCGGACTGAGGGATGTAGCCAGTGCATAAACTTCCAGTGAATTACTTGGAATGTGGGGTCCTCTGCTCACGTCAGGGGCTGTGCCTCTGCTGCAGTTCTTGCAGGGTTTGTTGTGAGCCAGACAAGGAGGCAGGAGACTGCTGGTGTCACCATAATATTTCAAAATAACTTTAAATTTTATTTATATCTTAAAAAATAAACACCAGTATTAAAATACCAGTAAACAGAGTAGCGTATTAGGGAGTGGCAGTGAGCGCTGTATATTAACTCCAGTGCAAAGCTGAGAGCAAGTTTCTGGAGAGGGTTGTGGGGTTCCCCATCTCAGACCAGGTCAGGCAGGGGCAGAAGCGGTGGGGCTGGGCCAGGGAGCAGGAACGGGGGGTGTGACACATCACCTTTGTGAAGGGCTCAGAGCAGAGCTGCCCTCCCATGCAAAACCCTTGTTCCTCCCAGTCCTTGTCCTTACCCTGTTCCCACCCCGCTCGGTGCTCACACTTGCACAGACATGTTCTCTGACATACGTGTTCCCCTTTGCAGGCTCTACCTGTGTGCTCTGAGCTCTTCTGGCCCATGTTTTTCCTGGTGCTGTCCTCAGCTGCTCTCCTCCCTTTTGAGATGGAAAGTGGGCAGAGAGGGGCTTGGCTGTGGGTTCTGGCTGTGTGCACAGTCTGTGGGACTGGTTAATCAAGGAAATGTTTAGGAGGTAATTGGTCTCTTCCTTGGGAGAAGGACCCGCTCCCCATGTGGGTTATCAGCTAGGAGAGCTTAGTTGCCAAATGCATCCTTGGCCCCCAGCCCCTTTTGTCACTTGGCTGCAACCCCAACTGTTCAGAGGTTTTGCTCCCATTGAGCAAATCAAATCTCAAGTGATTTCATGTTGAACTTCATCCTTTGGCCAAGCAATATAATTTTTTGCTTTGTGTCTATGTGCTAGAAAAGAAAAAAACATCAGATTTCAGCCAGGAAAGGAAATGCCAGAAAAGAAGGGCAAGTATTTGAGTCTGGAAGTGCTCCCACCCCCTGTCCAAGGCAGCATTCTCTCTCCCACTGCTGCAGAGGATGTGCCTGCAGAGCACCACGTCCCTGCCGGGGCCAGGACCCGTCACTTGGCCCTGCTGGCTCACTGGCACTGGCTGCTGTCTCGGAGCTGCCAGAGAGCACAAACCACGTGCTGTTTCTGCTGGGTTGTTTCTCTGCTGTTCCTCCTTGCAGAGGGCTCAGAGGTGATGCAACTCCTGTGGCTGTGGCAGGGAGGAGAGGGGATGGGGTGGCTTCTGCTCCCCGTGTGTCCCACCCTGAGGTCACTTGGCTCCTGTCACTTGGTGCAGTGAGGTGGCTGCGTGTGGGCTGCATCCAGCGGAGGAGACAGGCGAGGGAGGCCCAGGGATGGTGCTGGTGATGGGACTAAAGCTGCAGAGAGCGGTTTGGTACAGAAGGGTGGCAGGTGAGGGGATGTGAATCACAGCCCAGTGCTGATGCTGGCCCCTGGCTGGATCTCAAGGTCACTCTAATTTCCTTTCTTTGGACTCCCAGGGCTCTTTGTGGCTGTTGGTGACGTCCCCTGCTGCAGAGAGAGTAGAGTCACCAGTGACTCCTGGTCAGGGCCAGCAGGGCTGTTCTGAGCATGTGGCACCTGAAATGCTCTGCTCTTGCTCCTGCAGCCTTTTCCTGGAGACACTTGTCTGTGTCAGAGCCCTTTCCCCTCCCGAGGTGAGTGGTGTGGTACTCACAGGTGCCTGCACTTTTGTGCCATTCAGGTGGGCGTAGAGGAGCGTGGCGATGTCACTGTGCCCAGCCTCCAGCGCAATGGCAACAGCGTTGTTACCATCCTAGAAGGTAAGGGAGAGCATGTAGGAAGGGGTTTGGGGACAGGACATAGCGTGGGCTGCCCAGGCCCAGTGGCAGAGCCTTACACTGTCCACGACGGAGATGTTGCAGGTGGGCTGAGCCAGCAGCAGCTTCACGGTCTCCACGCGGCCGTGCTCGCAGGCGCACATCAGCGCGGTCGAGCCCTCCTCGTCCTGCAGGTTCACGTCGGCCCCGCAGGCGAGCAGAGCTTCCACCATCTCCTGCCGCCCGTGGCTGACGGCCAGCATCAGCGCCGTCTGGCCAGCCTGCGAGGAAGGGACGCTGCCAGGCCACCCCTGCCCCCACTGCGCCACCCACTTGTCCCCACACCCCAGGAGCACTGCCGAGACAGCCCTGCTGCCAGGCAGGAGGAGCTCCTAAGGTGATGCCCTCCCTGTGCACTGACACCTCCAGGTTTTGGAGCCGTTGGCCTGCCCTTGGAAAAGCTGAGTGTGGCTCTGGTATCTGCTGGGGGGTGGGAGTTGAGGGTCAGGATGTGGTGGCCCTGAGCTCGCACCAACCTGGCTGGCCTTGGCGTTGACGTTGCCCATGCTGAAGAGCCTCCTGACCACATTCATGTCCTCCTCCTGCTCAACGGCTGCCAGTGCTGCCAGCATGAGGGCGGTGTACCCAGCTTTGTTCTGGTGGTCCACGTTACAGATCCCTGCAGGGGTGGCAGAGGGGGCTCAGGATGCTGCGGGGCTAGTGGGAGACATGGACCAAGCCACGTGCCTGGCTCCCCCTCACAGTCCTGCCCAGGGTGCTGTGAGCCATCCCACGGAACTGCTGATGGATCTCCCCCATCAAATCTGGGCTTCCAAAATGACTGGGGTGACTGCCCACCCCCCAAACCTATGAAGACATAGCCTAGGGCAGCTCTTCTTGCCCCTCTGCTGCCAATGCCTTCCCCCTGTGCTGACATGGCCAGGACATGACCTGGGGTACAGTGGGATGGTGCCCAGGGGATGTTTCTGGGGGCGGGGGGCACTGACCCGTATCCAGCAGCAGCCGCACGATGTGGAAGTTGGAGTGGGAGACACTGTAGTGCAGGGCTGTGTTGCCATTCCCATCTGCCAGGTTCACCACGTGGGCCAGGAGAGCCGGTGAGACCTCGGCAAAGGCCAGGAGGTGGTTGGCGACCGTGTCAGGGACGGATGACTTTTGGCTGGACAGACGGAACCACTCCTGAAGGACCAGGCTGCTGCTGGCGAGCTGTGGGCAGAGAGGGGCTGAGCTCCCCCATAGCCTCTGCATGGCCTCGCACGCACCCTGGCACCCACCCCTGCTGCCAGCCCAGGCAGGGGGAGCAGAATCCCTGCTCCAGAGGGGGTGGGCCAAGGCAAGACCCTGAACTGCCCAAACCCATGCTGGGCATGGCCTGAGCTGAGTCCACATGGGTTTGGGGGTATCTGGGACAAACCCCAGAGCAAAGGGCTATATTTTGGGAGAAGGTGCTGAGCCAGGCTTTGCTGGCCCCTCTCTGGGTAGGGCCAGCTGTGGGGGATGTTGGCAGGGGCTGGGCCAGCCATCCCACCCCAGCGCTCCACTCACCACCTCTTTGCTCTTGGCAGCTCCGGGGTGGCCCAGGTGGGTCTTGACAATGAGGCAGGCCTCCCTCATCCTGGGGCTCAGCTCGAACCTGCGGAGAGCATGAGGATGGCCGCAGTGTGGGGCTGCAGCACCCCACCAAACCCGTGCAGCACCCTGACCTCCCCCGCAGAGCTCCCCAGTGCCTGTAACGCTCCACGAGGTCCCCAGAGTGCAACCTCCAGCCCGATGGCTGCACCCTGGCTGCGTCAGCCTCTGCAAACCTCCATAGAACAGAGCCTTATATGGATGTGCTCGGGCACAATTCACCCATTCTTAGGCCACATTTTTTTCATTTTGTTGAAAATTGCTAGTGAAGGCTGTTGGTTTTTTTGTCCCCCTCTGAACTATCTTCTGCAGCAAAGGGGCATCTGGGGCCTCTCATCCATTCCTCAGCAGACCCAAGAAACTGGAAGGATTGTTTTCTGCTGAATGGTCTCTGCAGGAGCTGAATGGGTTTTTCCCACCAGAGGCACTGAAGCTGGGGCAGATGCCCCGAGCTGGCAGGGCCAGTGCCATGGCTCCCAGCTGCACAGGGCCAGGGAGCCTCCCCCACTGGCACTTACTTTTCCTTCACCTCGGGGGGCTCCAGCAGGGTCACATCAGTCCCCTTGCACTCCAGCCTGAGCTCGCATGTGCCTTCCCCAGCCTCCTCCTCTGAGGTTTCAGTGTCGCCCTGCTCTGAACTGTTGGAGCTGTCGGCTGAAGCCTTCTCAGAGGAGCTGTTGCCTTCCTCCTCCTCCTCACTGGATGTGCTTTCGTACCTGCACAGAGGGAGGATGCTCAGTGGCAGCACAGCACCAGCCTGGCCCCCTTCAGGCCCTGCCACTGGCCCCAGCCCAGGACAGGGATGCAGGGGGCCAGGATTGGCTCACGGGGGTGGCAGGAGCCCCTCAGCACGTACTCCCCGTTCAGCACGCCCACAAACTGCAGGCTCTTCTTGCTGCCCTCTGCCTCGCTCCGGGGAGGACCATCCCGCTTCTTCATGATGGACTTGAGGGCTCCTACAGGGAAAGAGACAGATGTCAAGGGCCAGTGAGCAATAATCATAGAATTTCAGAATCACAGAATGGTCTGGGTTAGAGGAGACCTTAAAGATCATCTCATTCCAACTCCACTGCCATGGTCAGGGACACCTTCCACTAGACCAGGTTGCTCAGAGCTCCATCCAAACTGGCCTTAAAAACTTCCAGGGATGGGGCATCCACAACTTCTCTAGGTAACCTCTGCCAGGGCCTCACCACTTCACAGTAAAGAATTTTGCATAATATCTAATCCAAACCTACTGTTGTTTTGAAACCACTCTCCCTTGTCCTGTCACTACCTGCTCTTGTAAACAGTCTCTCCCTGGGGCTAGCCAAGCACCCCAAGCAGGCATGGAAGGGACTTGGGCAACTGCTGGGGCATGGGTAGCACTGGCCCTGCAGGCACTGTCCCGGAGAGGGCCATCCTCTCCCTTCCTGCAGGAACGTTCCAACCCAGACCCTGGCGTCACCGCTGGTGACACTCACCGGCCACAGGGCTTGGGGCAGCTCCACTGTCCTGCGCTGGGGCTGGGTCCCGGTTGCTGTGTGTCGTCTCCAGCACAGCTGGCCCAGGGGCTTGGCTGTCTGGGCACGTCCCCCCTGTTGCTCCTGCGCCCGGCGCTGAGGGGCTGCTTGGGCCCTCACCCAGGCCAGGCTCCATCACACTGCCCGCACCAGGCTCCTTCTCCTCTCCTGCCAGCACAAGGCCACGCACGTCTGTCTGGCTGCCCTTGTCATCGCAGCCGGCAGCTGAATCGGGTCCGACTGCCACGTCCCGCCCGTCGGGCCGGCAGCCCACGGCGACGCAGGAGGTCGGGGGGCAGCACTCCACGCCCGCCTCTGCCGTCTCTGGGGGGTCGCCCGCTGCCCGGCTCTGTGTCACTACCGCAGCCTCCACCAGCGCCTCGGCCACCTGCGGCTTGGCCATCACCTCCTTGTCCACCTGCCCGCGGGGCCGCCGGGCACACACCTCCAACCGCAGCTCCTCCAGCTCCCGCGTGGCCTCCTGCAGGTGCCCCTCCATCAGGGTGATCACCTCCTTCTGGTGCCCCACCGTCTGCTGCAGCAGCTCCAGCTCCCGCTCCGCCTCAGTGGCCAGCCCCAGCGATGACTCCAGCACCCAGACGGCCACATCCCTGCGTCCCCGTGTGCTGCCGTCCGGTGTGTCCCCACTCCCCTGCTGCGACCGGTAGTAGAAGACGGCATCTGTCATGGCCCGGTCCTCACCCACTGCCACAGAGCGGCACGGCCTCTCAGCCACCCTGGGGCTCCTGCCTTGCCAAGCCCTGGTGCCCCGCTCCGGCACAGCCAGCTTCTCTGTCAGCTTCCTCAGCTCTGCAATTTTGCTCGTTCGCCCCTTCGCTGGCTCTGCTTCACTCTCTGGTCCTGTGTGGGGTGGCTCCTCACCCCCTGCTCCTGCCTCGGAGCCAGAGGGGTGATACAGTGCCTCGCCAGGCTCTGCCGACAGCTTCTCCAGCAACTTTGCCTTCTCCCTCTTCAACTCATAGATCTGCATCTCCAGGAGAGGGATGGTTTTCACCTGCTCCTCCAGGTCCCGGAGCTGCCGCAGGGCTGCAGCCATCTGCTCCCGCACGTGCTGCAGCGGGGCCGTGCTGAGCCCCGCAGCCGGAGTGCTGCGCCCCGAGCTGCCAGGGCTCACCCGGCCCCAGCCCGCCTGGCCCTCAGAGCCCACTGGCACCCAGTGGGGTGGCTGGCTCAGGGTGCCCGGCAGGCCGCTGTGGGAGGGACCGCCAATACCCTGCAAATGGCCCTGCTCCTGCTCCAGCCTCCTGCTCGTCTCCAGCAAGGTCTTCTCCACCCGTGGGTTTCGCACAAGGCACCTGCGGGTGGGGGGCGGGAGCAGCCGTACTGGTGGTGGTGAGATGGGGTGGGAGGCTGGCTTGCTCGCAGGCTCCACAGCTGCTCGGCCATGCGGGGACAGCAGCAGCGCAGTCCTGCCCTCCTCGCTGGCCGTGGAGGTGAGGGACTCGGTGGAGGTCCAGGCGCTGGTGTGGCTGCTGGGGCTGCGCAGGGTGCTGGGCGGTGCACGGCACCCTTTTGCCCTGCGAGGCAGTGGCACTTTCTTGAGTGTTTGGCCACTTTCAATATCATCAACATATTTCAGGAAATCAAGGTCCAGCAGGAAGCCATAGGGAGTTTCCACAGAATATGAGCTCTTCTCTCCATCATCCTGGTCCCGGTACAAGAATGGGCCCCCAAGATCTGCAAGAGGAGCAGGGACAGTAAGGCAGGACCTGGTGGAGAAAGGACGGCTTTTCCAACTGGGTTATACCAGAATTTGCAGCCTGCAGGCCCTTGCCCTCCACAAGGGGTGACGTGTCTCCCTCCAGCCCCCTCGGTGCCATAGGGTGTTGCAGGGCACCCACTCCATGTCAGGGCTGGTGCTGGAGCGAGGAACTCCACGGGGCTGGGATGGGACAGATCAGCCCTGCCACCCCCCTCGCACTCCTTCCGCTGTCACTACCTGGTGACAACCCCGGTCTCTTTACCTGGGAGGTTCTGGTTCAGGGGTGCCGGCTGAGCCATCTTCTCCCCGGAATGCTGCTGACCAGGGGACCATCAACCTGCAACAACAAGACCAAACCCTGTGACCCCAGGGCTGGCGAGCCCCAGGCAGACACACAGCCCTGCCGCCTGCCCAGGGAGAGCCCTCTGGCTGCCTCCTGCCATCTGCCAGGTCCTGTGGCCTCCCCCAGCCCCGGGCTGACACTGGAGCCTGAGGCTGGGCGAGCGCAGTGCTGCCTGTGGGGCCGGGATTGTTTGTACATTTAAGGAATGCTCCGCAGCTCAGCTGGGATGGCCGTGCTGCCAGCTCCGAGGGTCACGAGTTGGAGCTTGGCCATACAGTGGGAGCAGGCCAGGAAAAAAAAGAGACTGAAACCTGTATAGGTGCAATACTCAGTGGGAAGTTTGCTTTGGATAAAGGGAAGCGATGCTTTGGCAAAGCCACATGACTACAAGGGACAGGGACTGACCCAGCCATCAGTGCTGGGTGTGATGTCCATTCTTGCCGCCCAGGGTGCACCACAAGGCCTCAAGGCCGATGACCCCCAGGAGAGATCTGACTGCCTTTCCCTGTCAATAATGTGGGATAAGGCAGAGGGGAATGAAATGGGAGCCTGGTTTTCCCAGGAGCCAGGCATGGACATGCTGGAGGAGAGCCAACAGGATGCGGCTGTGCTCCAGAGGTGAGCTCATGGCTGGGGGTGCCACCAGCTGTGAGCACCGAGCTCGGACCTGCTGCAACATCTGGCAGAATCTGGATGCTGGGGCCTAGGTGTGAAGTGCTCCTGGCAGGAGCAGGATGGGACAACAGCAACTTGGGAGCACCCACTGCTGCTGTGCATGGCATCAGGGTCCCGGTGGCCCTGCCCATGGGGCACAGGTGGCCATGGGGCTGAGCAGCTGTCAGTGGGCGAAGCATTTGGCACTGGACTATTTTGAGAAAAAAGCAGGGGAGGAGGAATGAAGGAGTGGTGGCTTGGGCACAGCCCTCAGGGGAGCTGAGGCTCAGTGCTACCCGGGGAAGAGCGCAGGATCTGGCCTTGGCTGCACAGGAACACCCACATCCGCCCCTCGCGCCCGCTGCTCACGCCGATGTCGCAGCCACTCCCCGGCCCTGGCGCTGCAGCCACCAGCCCCGGGCTCGCCCTGACGCCCTGGGGCCAGCAGAGCCGCTGTGGCAGCGCCAGGCCAGGCTCGGGCTGGGCACCGCGGCGGCCTCCCACCCCCCGAGTCCAACCGGGCAGAGAGAAAACACTTCCCACGAGTCGCCAGGATGGATTCTGGGGCTCTCCCAGTCCTCTGCCAACCCATCCACAGCCCATGCACATCCCAAATTTCATCTCCCTCAGGATCATCCCAGCTTCGAGCTGGCACCCATTCTACCTCTCCTGGGAACATCCCGGCTCCATGCTGGCATCCAGCATTCTCGAGCTGCTGGCTTCATGCCCACGAGGGTCCACACATCCCCCACCCCATCTAATCCCTCCCACCCTGGGAAGCGTTTGGCTTCCTCCTCCGCACGGCCCTTGCTGCAGGTAATTAAACAGTGCTGGGGCCAGGACAAACTTCCCGCCGGGCTCCACACATGTTGTAAATCAAACAAGAGGAAGAGAGAGCAACAGGAGCCAGAGCCAGCGGGTGCGTTTCCTCGGCGGGAAGTGGCCGGCAGCTCCCTTCCGCTGCCTGGCCGGGTATTGTCCTGCCTGGGGGCAGGAAAAGCCTCCTCTGCCGAGGCCTGGAAGCCTCCCACACCACTCCAGCAGCAAAGGCGCCCTTTGCACCAGCACTGCACTGGTGTCGCCTCCCCTGAGCTGGGGACAGGCTGCTCATCACCTGCCACCTCCTATGGTCCCTTCGGCCGACAGCAGCAGCTGCATCCCGGCTGTGGGGGACATCCTCCCACTACTTCCAGACCCCATTCCTTTTGGTCTGACAGGATGGGCTGGACCCAGGGCAGGAGTTTCTATCTTCACCCAGCTCCAGACAAGGTCATGGGACCTGCCAGCTCCCAACCACATCCAAATGGCCCCAGAGACCCCATGGCGTTCAAAACCTCCTGGAGGGCCTGTGAGGTGCAAACACCCCCAGACTCCCTGGGCCGTGCAAACTGTCCCTGGGCTGGGGAAGAGGCGTGGGGCTGGATTGGAGCAGTGGGGGCAGATGGTCCCAGTGTGCAGCAAGTTGAGTCCCCACACCCACGGCCCAGCCACTGTCAGCACCAGCCAGACCTGGCTGCCACGACCAGGGCACCACTCAGGCAGCTGCCCTCCGCCCGGGCTGAAGTCTTGGTGGGGCCAATCCTACAGGCCCCTTTGGGGCCAAAGGCTGATTTTCAGCAGCTTCAGCTGCTCCCTCAGGCACTGGTGCAGGTTGCTGAAGGGGTTGGGCACACGGACCCCTGGGGGAGGCCCTTACATGGTCCCAGCTCCCTTTGGAAGCAACGAGTGGTGTTGCTAGCCCTGGTGTTTCGACAGCAAAGCAGGATGGTACAAGCAAAAGGCTGGCAGGGAGGCTTGGCAGCAAGGGGAAGAGGTGAAGGATGTGCAGGGACCCAACCACCCCCGTGGAGGCAGGGCTATGCTTTGCCCTGGGCTCTCACCTGTATTTTCCCATTGTGCTGTTGTACCAATGCCAAGATGGGAAACTTGGGGCCAAAACTGGAGCTGCTCCGCTCGATTACAATAAGAAGTCACGTCAGGGATGAGGGAGGCCGAGCAACTTTGCATAGCCCAGGTACCACCTGGTCCTCATGTCCCAGCCCCAGCTGCATTTTGGGACCCCTGGCCTCATGGGGCAATTTCCCCTTAGTGTTCCCAAGCTCCTGGACTGGCAGAGGAGAGGTCTGGGGGAGCTGTTCCCAAAGCTCGAGACCTTTGGGCCCTTTCCCTCTCCAGGGGCACAGCTGTAGCAGCCCTCGGCCCGGTTCAACCATCGGCTGCAGTGCAGCCCGAGCTGCTCCACCGGCGTGGCCAGGGCTGGACACAGGGAGGGTTCTCCCTGGCTCTCCACAGGTGTGGCCAGGGCTGGACACAGGGAGGGTTCTCCCCAGCTCTCCTCCTGAGCCAAAATACTGAGGTCATGAGGAATGTAAGAACAGAGCCCAGAGCAGCCCTGGCCAGTGCAACTTGATTTATCTCAGCCAGGCACGCTTCCCTCGTAGCTCTGCGCAGGCGATAAGCCCTGAAGCTTGGAACTGAGGCTGTTCCAAAGTTAAAGGGAAATCACCAAGCAAGCACACGGCTTCCTCCACTGCCAGCAACCTGCCAGGATTTGGGCTTCTCACACACAGCCAGCTGTCATACATGCCTGTCACCTGCAGTGTCACCTGCCAGCACTGTGCCTGGGTGCTGCAGGAGGTATCCAGGGCTTGTGACACCTTCCTGTCCCTGTCCCCTGCTGCAGGGGCTGTACGGGAGGGCCTGTGCCTCTTTGCCCAGGCCACCTTGGCCATGCTGTCTATGCTGGAGCTGCTCCTGGAGGAGCCGGATCCAGGTGGGTGGGTGCACAACGCTGACCCAGGGAGAGAAAGGGAAATGCTTCGGTCATCTCAACAGCATTATTTCAGGGTTGGACTGTTATTTCTGGAGTTGTTGTCATTGATGGCCCAGTTGGCTGGGAGGCCAAAGGGGATGCCCAGGCTCTGCAGCCACTCCAGCCCCTCAGGGACCTCCCTGAGCTCACACAGGACCTGGACAACAGGTGGAGAGTCCACACACAGACTTACCTACGTGGGGATCAGCTCTACCACCCCCCTCACACCTACAGCGCAACAGGCTCCCTACAGCTTCACTAGAGAACATCAACCCCTTTCCTCGAACCCTCACCACAGCTGCCCACCAGCACCTTCCACCAACACCTCCCGATTCCCTCGGGGCTGCTGACAACACATGGGATCAGCAGCAACGCCCTGGGCTCCTCCTGCTGTGAGGAGTGGCTCAGAGATGAAATGTTTAAATTTACACCCGGGATGCCCAGGTACAGCCGCGGTGCGCACACAGCACCATGCACAACTCCATGGTGGGTTCCCCATGTGCACGCAGGAGCACCCCAAACCCCGCAGCACCCCTGTGCCCTTCAGCACCCCAGAGGGGCCTGCAGCAGCCTGGGGTGCCATGTCACAGCCTCAGCCCTGTCGGTTCCACCACCCGGGGAACCCACAGCACACCCAGCCCGAACGGGTCCCCAGGGAGTCCCCAGAACCCCCAGCCCTGCAGTTCCCCAGCATCCTCAGCTTTATGGGTTCCTGGCACCCCTGGGCGACCCCCAGCACCCCGGGGTGCCAGCAGCACATTCCAGGCACCCGCTCGTCGGGGCGACAGCCCGTCCCCAGCCCAGGGACCCCCGCCGCCGC